>CM069454.1:65867612-65945861 GCA_035610835.1 Ophiura sarsii
TGTTTTATGAGTTGTTTTACTATCATTGAAATTTAAAACTAAGAAAAACGCAATTTTTACCCTAAAAAAAAAAAGAAAAAAAAGAAAAAAAAGATTTTCAAGGGGGGTGCGTCCGCACCCAACGCACCCCCCCTCCATCTGACGGCCCTGCCTCCCGTCCATCCCCCCTGGGATTTTCCGCCCTTCACAATCCGTGCAGCAGTTTATTTTGATACACCTTGTCTTGTATTTATAAGAGTTTCGAATGAAAGCCGGATGCTCCCTTATAAAAGAATTTTCTTGTTATTCTTCTTTTCTGACGGTGTTGCCAAACTTATGATTTAATAGCCAAGTGGCAACTTTTTAATAGAAACTAGCACAAATCCGATAATGTCATTTTTCTTGATTGTATAATTGAAAACAATACGCCTTTAAAAATGATTTCGCTGATTTTCAACTCGAAATTCACCTAAACTGTCAGATTACTGTCAGGGGAGTTATCCCTAGCAAAAATATAAAACAAAAATACGCCCGCCCCCGTGTAATACCGGGGGTATTTCTGGCAATACTGTTGTTGTTTCACTGGCGCGGATAGACGAAATTCAGGAAAACACGGACAAGATGAAGATGTGAAAAAGGGTATTGTTTTCGCAAACACAGATGGACAGCGACACAAATAATGTGTTGTAAAAATACGTTTTGAACTAAGTAAGTGTTACAGGCACACAGCTGCAACTGAGATAAATTATATGGTCGACCACAGGCAACCGCAACAACAGCAGCAATCGCAAATTAAGCTTACTTCATTCCTTGCACTTGCAGGTGACAAATTTGCCAGTGCACTGGCAAATATGCCCGCTAACCCACCCCCACTCCTAGTCCAACCCTCCCACCCCATGTATCCGCGCCACCACCCCCTTTCCCCACCACAACTTCCCTTCCCATCCCCATTCCCCACCACAAACCCCTGCCCTGCCCTCTACCATATAACCCCTCCACACCAATAACCCCCTCCCACAAATAACCCCCTTCCAACCACAAACACCTCCCCATCACTAACCCCCTCCCCACAAATAACCAGCTCACATCCCTAACCCCTTCCCCAATCACAAACACCCTCCCTACCCCCAGTGTCCGAATTAGAAAATAAAAGTTACCTGCACAACAGCAATATTTCTAGAAAAATTGATTTTTCCCCTTAAAAAATGGCTGAATATCACAATTTTACATGCACAAAGGCAAATGTTTACATGCACAGAGCCAAAGTTACATGCATTTGTGCATGTAAAACCCCTCTATTTCGAACACTGCCTACCCCACCTCACCAAACCCACTATCACACAAATCACATGGCATCGTTGCCGCAGCCCATCACTACAAAAAACTTATTTTACAATATAACAAACTTTGCTTAATGCTGAATGGATGTCTCTGACACACCCCTTGTATTTCATTGGCCACAAGTTCTCATTTAGGCTAGTGGATCCCCCAGATATAGTGCTGGAGATATCAAGCCTCTCAGTCTCAAACCTAAAATAATGAAAATAAATGTTCTTCATCGCTTCAACAAGCATCATAATTTGCATATAAATTCAAACAGGAAATTAAACATAAAATAAACCTTACCTCAACAGATGTTTACTCTATTGGAACAATTATTTTGGTTTTATTTTTGCCCCCCCCCCCCCCCCCCCCCCCCCTCATTGATATGGGCCACCATTCACTTGTACAGCAAAATCAATTGGCAATTCCTAGCAATACAATTTCCCCATACGTTGGTGGTGAAAAAATGAAAAATAAACACCAACGTATGAGTTTCCTGTAGGCCTACTATTCTGAGACTGAGACTAGTGCAAATATCAGGGACAATCAAATGAAGGGATATAATTATCAAAACAAACAATTGTCGATCAGAGTGTCGTGATCTGTGTGCTTGCTTTCATCAAAATGTCGCGGTTTGGCGACGCACTGCATTCCAAACCATTAAACAACGGGCTCGCAACGCTGTCGTGGACGCAGATGTCGCACACGCGAGATAATGATTTAAAATGATCGACAAATATTTGTTTTGATTATAGTATAGACCATTTCAAATCCGAAAATCTACGAACGTTTCCGATTAGCCGATTGTGTTTTGGAATCAGTGGAGTCATTGGGTCATCCACATAAAAACAAATGTGTTTCACCCGGGTCTTTAAATAACAATCGTGTGGATTGTGCTTGTGTTGGTGAAAGATTGTCTTCCTTACAAAATTGTATTTTGCGATGTTTTAGTAACAAAAACGGTGAGATAAAAGTCTAAAGAGATTCACAATTTACCTTCTGCTCTATAAATTTTGAAGTTGCCGCCTTGTCGGTAGCGGTATCGACGCCATCGTTAATATGAACAAAATAGGCCTAGTCTTACTAGGAGTTTTACTTCTCATGAGTGTAAGCTCGTTTATTTGCTCGTATGTAAACATAGTAAAAGCTAGTAAACCACTACGCGGACAACCAATGCTATGAATGCAATAAACCGTTGTGAAGAACACACTACGCACCTATACTCTATTTGGCTTCCTCTGGACAGTGACGTAACTTAACAGGCGCAGCTTTTACGCATGCGTATGTATCTTCAGTCGTTCAACGCTTGTGTGTATACGCCTGCGCCTCGAGTAGGTGCGCGCATGAAAATGCTGACCAAAACCTGCGTGTGACCGCTGGTGACTGTATTTTAATGCACGCTGTGAAACTAAAGCAACATTACGAATAAAACCTGCCCCTGAAAAAAGGTCATTGTTTTAAAGAAGAAGAAAAAATTAGGTGCTGGCACAACTACTGAATGTGACATACACTCTTTAGTTTGATCAGTTCCAAATTGGCAAGAAATATTCAGATTATAACTCCGCGCGTAAAAGTTATCCGTACGCAGGCGTTGTGCAAATGAATCGCATATAATGCACAGTGCGCTTGTTGCCTTCAGCGCGCCAGCGTCCTTCTGTATTCATTCGCTGCTGTAAGAAAGCTTCGCCAATTTGGAACTAATCAAACTATAGACTTATGATGGTAAACAGACCTGGAAATAGCACCCGCCCACCTGCCAATAGTGGGTAACTTTTTTTGTGTTGGGCGGGTGAAGATGCAAAAGTACCCGCGACCAACCGGTGGGTAAATGTTTTCAAACTCACAGTGTAAATGAGTTATAGGTATTTTTGTGAGTTCCTGGCCCAACTGGCTGGTTGAGAAAAAAAATCGGAAGTTCCATCCTTGATGGTAAATCTTGCTTGAATTAATTACATTATGGACCTACATGCTTTATTCAATTGTGCACTTGTTTAATGTCTAGCTTTTAGAATTATTTCCACTTTAATGTTTTGGACTTAGTTGCCACAACAGAACAGAATATTCTATTTTATCTCAGGTTCTCATTTTGTTCATTGATCTATTTATTAATTTACATATTAATTGTTTTTCTTTTTTGAATATTTATTCCCCTGTCTAGATCGAGGTTTACTGCGGAGCACGGTGAGAATTTTGTAGCAAAGCATCATGGGTAAAAGAAAGAGCCAAGAGTTGGAGCATGTGCAGGAACAGTGTGATGTGTGGCTAACAGCAAAGAATAGACAGCGGGTAAAAAATAGGGATAATTACATGCCCTATGGCAGAAGAGCAAAACCCTGTTCGACTATAGCCTGATTAGCCCATTTGTAGGATTTACTGAAAAACACTATAATTTTAAAAGCTACATGCGTGGCCTTCTGAGACAAACTTTTTTTTGGCCTTATATTATACAAGGGACTTTTCCAGGTGGAGACCAATTCAAAATGATTATAATGAATATCAAGTCTGTAGTATCATCAGGGCTAGAATTTCGTTTCTCCTTTCAAGAATCTGTTTATTGCAACTACATTTGACGAGAATCCAAGATTCTTGGCAATTGAGTTTGTGAGTGATTTTAACATTTGCGAGATTCCAATTAGACTCTCGTAAACAAGTTTACGAGAATCAATTGAGAATCAGATTCTCGCTGAATATCAAGCCCTGTATCATGCATCTCGCTGTATGACAAAATAATTTGGTTTCAAACACCTTTTTGTATTTTCCCCGGCAGACTGGACGCAAGAAGCAGAGGATCTTGAGCATCCGTCCGGTCAACATTATCGGAATGAAGTACACGACCTTTGACCCTTTGCCATTGTCGTCCGTCCCAAAAACAAAGCAGAGCAAGCTGATGACATACTTTATGCCAAAGACGGATCCTCAACCAAATGGTCTGCCTCCAATTGAAACAGGTTAGTGTGCATCTATGAGGTGACAGGGAAAAAAACAGGCATACAGACCTTTCAGGTAGGGTTGGTCGGCGACGCATTTTTTTTCTTCTTTCAACAATTTCGGGAAATATTGATACCCCCAAACGATTGGTCTCTGTAAGATCCCCGATTAGTACAAAATACTCCAGAGTATTTTGTAGTAGTTGGAGTTTCCCCTGTGATGTTATACCTCTATTGCTCAGGAGCACTCACGCTGGCCGACCTGCACTTAAATTTAAAAAAAAAAATCTATTCTACATGGATAAAATCATTAAACTGCCTCATAAAATAAGAAATTATGTGGCAGGAACCCCCAAATAGGCCAAATTGCATTACAAAAAACCTTAAAAAAACCCTAAGCAGGCCCCTGGACCCCGTGCTGTGATCCGCTGCACTCCGTTCGCTACACTCGCTCCGCTCGCCATCAGTAAAATTAGCCGGCACTCAAATTGCCCTGGAGACAACCCTGCTCAGGAGCTAAGCACAGAGTACTACAAATTACTAGGTCATTTTGTAGTACTGAGTGATATGGGCCACCTCATTTGAGTGCATGCACTGGTGTATCAGACCACTGAGTAGTACAAACTACTACAAGTTTGCTTTTGGGGTGAAACTCAAGAGTACTACAAACTACTATGAATTCAGTTAATACAACCAAGTACTACAAATTACTACATATGACATACTGTAGTACTTTGTACTCAAGAGCGTTAGGGTTCTTAAAAAATCAATAACATTAACAAAAATCAAAATTTTGCATAAAAATATGCACACATTTTTAAAAATTCTTAAAATAAATTTTAAAAAATGGGCTTGTCGGGCCTGTATTACAGGGTTTCCCCAGTCACCTATTAGGGATTTATATTTCCAGGTATTTTACTATGTGTGACACATTTAGATCTTTACCATTTGTGTCACATACTTGATTTTAATTTATCACAATTAAGTTTAGGAAATTGAGACAAGACTTGACTTCGTTGGCATCGTCGTCGTTGTTCTATGAATCTTGGCTGATTCTTTTGTGACCAAGACGACGATGGTCACGCAAATCCTAAATTTTGAATTCGTATTGGAATAACCCGTAATCGCGAATGTTAATCTTATCATTTTGAAAAATTCATCATAATTAGAAGAATTTTTTTCCAATCCTAAAGCCGTTGGAGTTGGCTAACCAACTCCATTGTAAATGCTATTTTTAAAATTATTTTCATCGTTGACCGGGCGATGACTGTTAAAAAGATTTCAAAATGGCGCACTCCCGTTGCCATATTGGAACGATGAAATCGCGTGACCATCGTCGTCTGTGTGACCCTATTGATGATGGAACGCCATCGTTGTCTATTTTGTGACATGCGATTTGCAGAGATAAGGGATAAACCTGTTGCTTCCTTAATGCCATCAGTCCAGCGGAGTTTTGGTCTGCCACGTTTACGATTTCCTTCGACAGCTCCTTGAGATATCACCTTTTCTAGGTTGTAACCTTCTCGTCTAGCAAATGTGTCCAAAGAATTGCAGTTTGTTGCGCACGATCTTATTACGCAGAGAAGTTTGGTTCCCAATGTGGCTTCTGACATATTCATTGGTCTTATAAATGCTCTTTGCATGATATTCCTAACATCTTGCGCCAACACCACATTTCGAAAGCATAGCCAGTAAGAAAGAAAAGGGGCAATTCCCCACTCCTGTATTGAGTCTGCCGGTCATTGTTATAACATCCGTTGGTACTGTCAGTTCATTTAACAAGGGTCATTAGTGTGTAGAATAGATATAATGAAAAGGCTTTCAGAACAGTTGAATAACAGGGCTTTATATTATAAGTGAAAACCTTTTCTTTGTGGCTTTTCAGTTGTTCAAAATGACCAGATTTGATTTTGGGGCAACCATTTTGGTTGAAGTCGATCAGTTCACTTGCTCACTGTTATTTCTCAAACGTTTAAGAATTTGCTAATTCAAATTGTAAAATCATGTTTGATTGAGTTATTTTGACTGTTTCAAGCAGGATACATAAACATTCTTCACATTTGAATTAATATGTGTGTCGTCAAATTGTCCTATCATTTCAGATGTGAAAGAAAACACCAGAGCATGTGTGAGTACAACACAAGCAGACAGCGACGGCAGCGTTTCATCATTGATTCCTGAAGAAGCCTCTTTGAAATCCCACATGCGATACTCTGGCAACCCAGCCAACAGATCTGCAACAGTCACTTCATTTTGTCATGGAAATACGGAGGATAACTCTTCAGGGAGCAGTCTTGGGGCTGGTTTGTTGGTCACTTCACATGCTAAAACAAATCAAAGTAAGCCTAAATATTTTATGATGGATGATATCGAAAGCGTACTGTTGAAAAGAAAACGATCTCCTGTCCATCGTTTACAGAATGCCGCTTTGTTAAATATACAAAGTCAGGACTTGGAGTTGGACAGAGTATCTGGTATCCACAAACGGTCTGATAACGACAAAGCCTGTGTGCCTAATTTTGATGACCGCATCGGCGTGAAGACGGTTTCTCTCTCAGAACTATCTTCGGATGACCAGTATCCATATGCTCATCAATCCCAAATCTCTGATTATGAGCAGCAGAATATGCACATTGGTTACCAAACAAGCCAAGATGATGACGGCGTTGATGTAGAAAGAGTCGAATTTTCAGCGGTATCTTCAGATGACCTGCAACCAAATGATGATCAGTCTCATAACTTGGATTATGTTGCACAGAATAAAGACGTTGGTTATCAAACAAGTCAAGGAAATGATATCCTTGATGTACAAAAAGTCATGTTTTCAGAAATGTTTTCATATACTCATCAATCCCAAAACCATGACTATGCACAAGAGAAGAGAGACGTTGCTTATTTGAGCAGCGAATATAGTGATAGTATTGGTGTTGAAAGAGTAAAGTTTTCGGAAATGTCCTCCTCGGACGATCAACAACCTTATGCTAACCAGTCCCAAAACTCTGACTATGCGCAAGAGATGAAAGACATTGCTTATATGAGCAGCGAATATAGTGATAGTATTGGTGTCGAAAGAGTAAAGTTTTCGGAAATGTCCTCCTCGGACGATCAACAACCTTATGCTCACCAGTCCCCAAACTCTGATTATGCGCAAGAGAAGAAAAACATTGGTTATCTGAAAAGCCAAGATGATAGAATTGGTGTCGAAAGAGTCAAGTTTTCAGAAATGTCTTCGGACGATCAACGACCTTATGCTCACCAGTCCCCAAACTCTGATTATGCGCAAGAGACGAAAGACATTGGTCATCTGAAAAGCCAAGATGATAGAATTGGTGTCGAAAGAGTCAAGTTTTCAGAAATGTCTTCGGACGATCAACAACCTTATGCTCACCAGTCTCCAAACTTTCAGTACGCAAGGCATAGTAAAGTCAGTAAAGATCTATCAAGTCAAGAAACTGATAGCATCGGTGTAGAACGAGTTGAGTTTTCGGTGACGCTGTCTGATAGGGCAGGAAGCAGAGGATCACTGGTTGATGACTTTGAAAACTCTGCATTTCCTCTGCAGTTCGAGGACAGTACGGAAGACAGCCTCTCGCTCCTGAATTGTGCAATACTGGATAATCATCACGGATTAAAATCTTCATTTGACAGTAAACCATATCAAAGAATCGGAAGAACCAAGGGTGTTGGCACAGAAAAAACTTGTCGTGGCTTTAAATCAGGTTCCCAAGAAAAGATGCACTTGCAAGATTCATGCCTGATGGAATTGTCTTCCGCAAAACCCAGGGTTTTTGGAAAGGATAGCAAATGCAAAGATAAACTTGGGATTATTTCCAAACAAAAGGCATTAGCATTGAAGGTGAAGAGTGATAGGAATCAGTCAATTCCGTTAGACTCTGATGACTTCAGTGAATTTACCAACTACAGTCAGTTGAAATTCAGAGGAACTCAATTCAGCAAAAGTTCACAAAATGCAACTTCAGTTCAAGATAAAAATGTACCGACAGCAACCAGTCGGCCTTTGTCATCCAGTCCAGATGTAAAGGACTCTGAGTTTCCCTGCGAGAGATTCCAAGGCTCTGAAATCGTAGGGGATATTGATATAGGTGGCCGACAATTTATGTGGAAAAAGAACACAAAAAGGAAGTGTTTTGTGCTAGATTCAGACGAAGAAGGTCACATCGGTGGAGAGTGGTTATCTAGATCAAAAGCTGTTAAGCAAATCAGAACTGATTCTAGACATCACAATCTTAATGCAAGAGAATGTGAAGCCAATTCTGAAACTGAGCACACCTTCAAAACACAAACCAGCAGCACTTCCAAGTGTAAGAACAAATATAATCGTAAGCCAGAGAAAACGCACCCTGTAGAGCTTGAGGATAGACGAAAGCTATCGTCAAGGTCAGAATCGGGAAAATTGTGCTCCGATAGGAATGTTTCTAGGTGCAAGTGTAATAATGACTCCAAATGTCGTAACTTTTCTTGTGCAAGGTTTGAATTTGATATTCAAAGGACAAGACCTAATGTGCGTGATCCGGTTAAACCGTTTGAATACGAAAATGACTCTGAATTTCCAGTGGTTGTATTTCAGAGCTCAGAAGGTTTTGCTGGTCAATGTTAACATTTGGAATCCCAAACTCCAAATGATTCCAATACAGTGGCGTTGTCCTCTGTCCAAAGGGGTCCCACCTCTGACTATCATTTGGTTGAATTGCACCTATTCGGTTAAATTTGGGTTAAATGTTGGTGTTTTTTTTACCTTTCAAGACGTCATTCGGGGAAATCCGAACCAAATTAGTATGCATATCCCAGGAATATTATTTTAAAGCCAGTTTAAACACCAAAATGTACCTTAATTATGGCCAAATTCATATAAATAGTGCTAACAAATTTTGTGCACTACGCGCATGTTTCTAAAGGGACAGATAATCGGGTTAAATGATGTAAAGTTATTCGGGGGGAATGAAGGGTCCGACTCCTGGCACCCCTTAGAGAAATCCTGGACACGTCACTGTTCCAATATATTCCAAATGATTCCAGAATCCAAATGATTTCAATTGATCAATTTGGATCCAGAGTTGTAAGAAATAGGGTTGAACGGCCCACCGTATGGATTCAGAATTCTCTTTCAAATTTGATGGTTTAGCCTTCCCTAGAGCTGTCCCAGAATTTGGAATCTTCAACACCAAAGATGTAAAGAAATTGCATGATTTATTTTATGATTATTTATAGGTCAATAAATAATGCTTATATTATGAAGAAAACACTTCAAGTTCAAGGTTTTTATTTTGGCGAAATTTGTTTCTTAGTCTTTGAATTAACATTGATTACTATGGTATTGAGTCATAGATCTTTATGTGAAAACATTATTTGTGTACGTGAAATATTCCCAGTTATTGAATTTGAAGACTCTGGAAAAATCCAAACTTGTATTTGGTCATCCTAGGGTAGTAATTGAAATGAGTGTATTTGACATTAATTTGATATCAATGAGTGTATGTGGTCTGTTAAGGGTCATTCATAAAGTTCTACCTCATAGGCTCCTATCTCATAACTTTGCAAATATATAAGCCATCCATATGACATTTTCCACAATTGTAGCTTTAATTCTCAGCTAAAAATTTATAGTAAAATCTCATAACTTTCCTGGAAATGAAGTGAAACCAAAATGCCCATTTAGTGTGACGGAAATGGACAAAAAACAGCTAAATGCCTCCCAAGGCCAATGAAAAAAGAAGATCTGTCTCACATACCCCACGCGCATAAGTTTGTGGAGTCACTTTTGCCGCATAACCCTACGGGATCCAATGTTGGGCTCTTTTATTAGTTCTCAGAAGAAAAGAAAGAAGAAAAAAATTGGCTCAGAAGGAGAAAAAAAGAAGAAAGTGGGCCAAAAACACAATAAAAAAACTTTAAAAAGAAGAAAAAACGAATTTCCGCATTTGGCATAGCTATTTTTTCAACAACAACAAACAAAAAAATCGTATAGCTGTTTTCTCAAATGTATGTGAGATGGACCTTCTTTCCTAAGTGCAGATCATTTATGGCCACTTCTAAGAGACTAGATGTAACTATATGTCAAGTATTTTAAATTATAACCATTACAAAAACTTATAAAAGATAAAGATAAAAATGGCTGATTTTTTGGACAAAATAGGGCCTCTGTTTAGAGCCAGGACCAGATCACGACAACCATTAAGGGAAGTGTCAACCCTAAATATATGAAATTTATCAAGCATTGTAACTTTTAAACTAATAATGTAATGTACATAAAAGTATACCATTTTTCAAATGAAATGAGTCGGAGAATCCATTTTTGGTATTAAATTTCGCCAAAAATAGTGATTTCTACATTTTTGCCCAAAAATCACTTTTTTGGCGCCAAAAATTTACGGACAACCTAACAAAACCAGTTTTTTATTAAAAATTTCAAAATTTCACCAAAATCATCTAAAGTCAATTATCTAGGAAGCACTTTTTTTTTGGGGCTTAAACATTTTTAGTTTTGAAAATATTGACCAAAAAGTGCCAAAAATGTGATTTTTGAGATAAAAAACATTTTTTTGGCACTTTTTGGTCAATATTTTCAAAACTAAAAAATGTTAAGCCAAAAAAAAAAAGTGCTTCCTAGATAATTGACTTTAGATGATTTTGGTGAAATTTTGAAATTTTTAATAAAAAACTGGTTTTGTTAGGTTGTCCGTAAATTTTTGGCGCCAAAAAAGTGATTTTTGGGCAAAAATGTAGAAATCACTATTTTTGGCGAAATTTAATACCAAAAATGGATTCTCCGACTCTTTTCATTTGAAAAATTGTATACTTTTATGTACATTACATTATTAGTTTAAAAGTTACAGTGCTTGATAAATTTCATATATTTAGGGTTGACACTTCCCTTAAAGGCATATTATGTGATATTTTCCAGGGGGCGCCCTCTATTCATGATTTTCTTGCAGATTTACATTTCTGATCATAAATCATAAATATATTCTGAGTTAGAGCGATACGATTCCTAATTACTTCAAAATCATGGTTTTAGAGTGAAAAATAAACTGTCAGACTGCTAAGGCCAAATTAAATTAATTGTTTGTCTCAAAGCTCCTCTCCTGTTGTAAAACTAATGCGGAATGCTGGTTTTTTTTCAAGTTTTTTTATTTGTTTTTTTAAATATAAAATATTGAAATCTTTGTAAAAGTGAACTTTTGTATTTAAGATGATGTGATCAATAAAAATCTGTGAAATTTTGGGTTTTTTTTTTTTTTTTGAAAAAAAAATAAATCAAAAATCAGATTTTTGTTTTTCTAATGCGCATCAATACACTAACGCGCGCGGGAGCTTTGAGACAAACAATTAATTTAATTTGGCCTAACAGGACAGTTTATTTTCACTCTTTAAACAATGATTTTGAAGTTATTAGGAATTATATGGCTCTGTAACTCAGAATATATTCATGATTTATGATCAGAAATGTAAATCTGCAAGAAACTCTACTTTCTAAAAAAAATCATGAATAGAGGGCGCCCCCACAAAAAGATCGCATAATATGCCTCAAGTTTGAAGCTCTCCTGGGGATTAATGCAATACTGTAAAAGTTGATATTTTTCGCGCGCGTAATTATTCGCGCCTTGCCTATTTTGAACAATTTTGCTTGTTTTTATTTTCACGATTTTGAGCATCCTTACATGGACATACCTACAAAATGAATACATTCGAGCATTTTTATTTTTGGGCTTGCTGATTTTAGCGCGAAAATAAATGTAGCGCGAAAATCATGTCAGGATCGCGACACGCAAAGCCAGGTCATTGCAGAGTATTGACTTTTCTGTGATAAAATAAACAATCTCAACGACCGCTGGTTTTTATTGACACAAATACTTATCGTCAACAATTTACAATGAAAATGGGAGGAGTAGTTTTTGATTGATTGGGAGCATTTGGGTCCAAATGCTCCGAATTAGATGACTCAAGTTTGCGTGTACCGGTTCTGGCATGTGCCACTTTTACAGGATTTTCTTTTCATAGGAACTGAGGGAGATCTTCGATATACAAAACTGGGAGGGATTCCAAGTCTCTCCAAGAAGTGATGTTCTACTACTATTGACTATCTAATTGTATAACTTTGAAGGTTGCCTATAAAGAAAACATCACCGTGGCATGGCATGACATTGTAATAGCTCATTTCTCCGTAGATTGTTAAACCAAATCAAACGCGGTTTTATGCCAATTACATGTATAGCCAATAAATTTGCCTTTAATTGGTTGTTTGAATTGTTCTATTCCGACACATATTTAGGAAGTAACTAACGATCACCTTAAAGGCGAGTTGTAATTTTGTTGAGACACCCTGTATCAACTTATTTTTACAGTAACTGGTAACGAGGGACAAGCAGGTATACAATTGAGACCCCTGGGTGAAGATCAAGGTCATTTATTCAGGGTTCTATTCTAAGTTCACTATCGTACACGTTTATATTGAACTCTACTATTTAATAATAAAATATTATATTTAGCCATGGTTCACTGAACCTTGCCAATATGTATATGCCCGCGTAGTGCTCGGTCAAGCCAACTATTAAACTATTCACAAATACCAATTGTCAGTAGGCATAAACATTGGCAATGCATAGCATATCAGTTTGCCAATTTAATTGGAAATCTTTAGTTTGTAGTAACTTTTATACTTGTGGCGCAGTATAGACATAGGCGTGAGCTGAGCCAAAGCCTAGTTTTTATAAATGGTGAATGGTTATGAGCTCAGAGGTTTCTCCGAAATCATGATCATTCAATCAATGATCCACGCGAAGAGCTTTAAACGTCTATAAAATCTTCGGACGTTTCAATATCAGTTGGACGGACCACAGACTATCTGTGGACGGACAGACGGGCGGGCAGTTAAGAAAAGTTAAACCAGAACTGCTAGGCAGTGATTTGGGCAGGTAGCACTCAGCCTTCATGGTCGCAGTCATACCATCTTGCTTATTTCATTATAATACCACATCTTCAGGTTCAGTTCAGCAAAAATGGTGGACGCAAGTTGTAGGCCTTTTGAAGATCCCGAGTCCGAACCGTTTGTTTTGGCCATCGATTATGGAACGACAAATCTGAAGTGCCAAGTTTATAATCGCAAAGCAGAAGTGCTGGGAAGAAGTTGTCAAAAGGTAGGTATATATTTCAGGCCAGACCATCGCGATAAGAAATACAAGGGTCATTCAATAAGTTCTACCCCTACCTCATTTGCTAATATAGTCTTTTGGTGAAATAATCTACAATTGTTGTAGCTTGAATCTCGGCTACAAATTTATTCAATTTTAGGGAATAGACATTAAAAGTCACATTTTCGATGGGATATAATTGATTGGGGCTCGGCTTTTACAGGGGAGAGGGGTGGAGGTTTGGGGTCGCGTGATTTGGGAGGGGATATGTACACTGCCTTTGTACCCCCGGATAGTACACCACCTCTTTCGTCGGCCGGGGTTTGAAATACTAGGGTCATTCAATAAGTTCTACCCTACCTCATTTGCTATTATATCAAGCCAGTCTTGTGAAATCATCTACAATTGTTGTAGCTTAAATCTCATCTATACACATTCATGCAAATTGTACTGGTTTATATTCTTTCTGGCGATGCAGTAAAAACCGAATGAAATTTAGTGTGAGGGCGGAAACGGATCACACTATATCTTATCACTTGGCCAATTCTAATAGACAAAACGTATCAGTCAAGTATAAACTATTCTAACTAAATATCAGATATCTCCTTAACTATATGTTAACAACAGATAAACAATAAAAATGACTGACTTAGGAAAATGCCCCCTGATTATCCACAATTAACCTGATCAGAACGACTATTATTAAGTTTATAACCCTCTCCTAGCTATAGGGAACACTGCAAAAGACATTTGCTTTTCATAAGAACTGAGAGATCTTCAATATACAGGGCTGAATTGGAGGGATTAAGAGTCTCTCCAAGAGATGGTTTTCTTCTCTGACTATCTGAACATAAAGAAATCTCATAATTTAACAAACCAGGCATTATCACTGCATTGCAGACCTATAATAAGTAACCATGAATTTGACTGATTAACGTTATTCCAGATGCTAAAGGCATATAGCAGCAATACATTCAAGATGTTCAAATTACAGAAAAAATGGTTCTAAAGGGGCCTTTTATGGTTCTCAGGCCATTGAACCAAGAGTTCCAAACTGGTTATAAAGAATTTATATTTGCCTTCATAAAGAACCATATTTGGCTCTTCTAAGAACCTTTTGGGATTCCCCAATTGTAACGCTTTCCACCACGCGGAAATCGTCTGCAGACGCCAGTCCCAAAATTTCACAAAATATTTAAAAAAAATGTAAAATGTATTAAATGGCATCACCATATTTGAAATCACTATGAGAAATGCATTACAATGAGTACACCAAACATGCCTAATATTAGGCCTAGAACATTAATTCTTGAAATAGACTTTGAAAGTTGTGAAACGGTAGTGAAAAATCTGTTTTGTATCATGGTTTAATAACCATGGACTTTATCTGACTCATAAGTCCATGGTCAATAAGTCAATACTATAGCCGCGTGGAAAGTGTTGAAGAAATATAACCGGGCTTTGTATAGGGTGAACTAGCTCAAAGACGGCAAGAGACGAGAGGTTTAAAGATGTGTTAGAGTTCCGTCATTACTTAAAAACTGTTTCTTTATTTCGACTAATTACAAGTTGATGCGTCCCAACTCAGAGTACAATGTATAATGCTCCTTCTTCACAAATCACATATAGCCAAAGCCTAACTATCTAGTTCTAGTCTACCATTACAGTCATTCATTGATCACTCACATCTAGTTAAAGGGACATTAAGTGGTGATGACATTTTTAAATTTAAAAATTTACTTCAGAATTCAAGATGAACATTAAAAATTGCCATTATTGTTGTTTCTACTTAGGGGTCGTCCATAATTTTCGCCATTTTCAGTTACGTACAAAGCGTACGTAAGAGAGGGGGGGGGGGGGGGGGGGGGGGAGGGGTCGAAATATACCCCAACCGTACGTAACTTAAATGGCGATCTTGAGAGGCGGGATTTTTTTTTTAAAGTACAAAATAAAATAAAATTTCGCCATTTATTGCGTACGTAACTCGAGGGGGGGGGGGGGGGGGAAAGGGGGTAAAAAGTTACGTACGCTCTGTACGTAAGTGAAAATGGCGATAATTTTGGACGACCCCTAACAAAAACACAGCAAAACTTGATTAAAATAATACCATCGCTATTTATTGAAAAACGCCCTCTATGCAAATAGGGTTCGCGTTATTTATCAGGCGTACTGCAGGGGGATAGTGACGTAAAATGCTGATCGGGCCCGATCAGCATTTTTTGAATCGACGTTTTGTTGTACAAAGAGGGCTGATTTTTCTTTATCCTTATAGGTGTAAGTTCATACATGTAATACAATTGTATAAATATTCTATTCCCAGTTTTTATCATAATTGAGGACGCAGCCTCCAACACATCTCTTAGTGCCCCTTTAATATGTTAACCAATGAAAACTATTGAAACTATTAGTATTAAGAACGATGAGATCGTCTCTTTACCAACTTTTGACCAATAGTAGCTGTCCAAGTCATTTCCTGTTAGGTGTTGCAAGCATCTTTGATCGTGGGTGTAACTGGAATTTGGGCCCGAATTTGGGTCAGGAAGTTAACTTTGGCCAAAGTTTTGTGGTTTAATTAATCTTTAATTTTGACAGGTAATCTCTTTGAAACTAAGCACCAAAAACCCACAAAAGTGTTCTCTCAGATGTTTACCTAGAAAGCAGGACAACATCTCTCCTGTGACTCTTTAGCTCCCATTGCTCACTTTCATTTCACACTTAGGAACGTGATCATGGAGAGTTTGTGCCCTTTCACATTTCTCTTTTATCCTTATGATATATATATACAATTAAACATAAGGTACACTTCATTAATAGGGCAAGCATTGAAACCAAGATCATAGTAAAAGTTATGTCATCCCCTCGGTGACAGAACTACAGCATTCTTAAGGGTTCCATATAGAGGACCAAAGGTTCAAGTTAAGTGTATATACAAATAATTAATTGCCAGTAAAATACTGCCTATGATCTTATTTATACATGAAAATACCGTATTTATTTATATATCATCCATTGTTTTCCATTTTCAGTATTAGAATCGTACTACAATTATACCTATATAACGGTCATACAAATCGGAGAAAAAACTCCTTAAACATCTCATTTGCTTTCGAGGCCAGGCCTACTTAGGATCCGGTTTCCGTTGTCCCGAAATCTCTCTTGGTTTTGACCAGAACGAAGTGAAACGGATAATACTGACAAGTATCATTTTTATGATGCAAAGCTATATAAGCATAAAAATGTGATCATGAGGCTGACATCCATATTAGCGATGTAATATGAGGGAGAAGGTAGAACCAGAGGTAGAACTTATTGAATGACCCCTCGTACAACGCCCTCTAGTTATCATCCCGGTAAAAGAAATTAGAACCGGCTTATCGGGACATTATCTGGATTAACCCACTGACCTTTGTACTGACTGGAATACGGGCTGTGTCATCTAAATTTGCTATCGAGAGCGTGTATTCAATCGTGTGTTTTACAGTTTCTGGTATCTGTTTCCAATCTGGTTTCTATGCTGAAATGATTGTATCTATACAACTTGACCTTCGTATTGTCCAAAGTGAATTATGTAACTGTGAGCCACGTTATAGTTCAGCTATAGTGGTGTGTGATTGTTGACAACGGTTGGCCTAAGCAAGGCTATTCCATCCATGTGTGTCCAGAATGGCCAGTGCAAGTGAGAGTCCTCTTCCTGATCATAGTGATAAGTTTATTTTGGGCATTGATTTTGGAACGACTAGCCTGAAATGTCAAGTGTACAATTATAAAGCAGAGGTCTTGGGAAGGAGTTGTCAAAAGGTATTTAAAATCTATAGTTGTCTACATATTGATAGTTTGTAATCATGGTAATGGCAATGTGTTGTTTGCTGTCCCTTCAAATGTAACCTAACTCCCCAATCGTGTTTTTGATAATTAAACTATCACTGTATCAGCCTCAGGGGAGTAAAACGGGTCAAATTTTGTGGGAAAGATCACTTTTTCGCCCGTGCTGGGATCAAACCGGGTCGCTCGCGTGGCAGGCGAATGCCCATCGGATTACAGTACCGGGAGCTAAAAAAACTGTTTTGAGACATTTGACAGCTTGCTGGATCGTGCCACAAGATGAAATCGTGAAGCATGCGGTACAGTCATGACAGTCGCTAATAATTGGTGTGGCCTTTTGTGGCCTCTATCTCTGGTGAAGTTAGGGTTAAGGGAATATAAAATGCTCACAAAAAGTATCGAAACACTTAGAAATGATCCCATATATAACGGCTCTAAGGGTATGCATTAATTGAAGCAAATAACAGAGTGCATAATTTTGTTCTGCGTATTTTGACACCTCGATCGATGAGATACGATGTTGCGGAGCGGAGTTATTGTCATTTCAATGGTCGTGGGTCCAGTTTCAAAAGTGACAATCATCCTATAGAAAGAGGTTTGCATTACTGTTTAGAATGATCAGATTCGTTCATTTCAATATGGATGAGTGTCACTTTTGAAACTGGACCCACGATCATTGAAATGATAATAACTCCGCTCTGCAACATCGTATCTCAACGATCGAGGTGTCAAAATACGCAGAACAAAATTATGCACTTGGTTTTTTGCTTCGATTAATGTATACCCTTTCGAGCCGTTATGTATTGGATCATTTCTAAGTGTTTCGATACTTTTTGTGAGCAGTTTACAAAGAAACAAGTTTGTTAAATCCTAAGTAAATCTCGTTTGTAAAAATGACATTAGGCTTGTTCAGACGGCCACTAAGCTCGAGAATAGTTATTCTCGAGCTTCGAGGTCTATTATCAGGGGTAGGGGAGGTGCATAAACGACTAATATACATAGAGTAGGTCATTTCATTTGGGGAGCCTCAGAGGCAAGCCTTCTGCCCCCATCCCCTCTAGTTACGCCAAGTGTTGTTTGATTAATCACAAGTACTTAAAAGCGGGTTGTGCCACTTTTTAAGGAAAAAAGATGCTTGTGGAAAGAGTGATTTTTCTCATGTAATAATCAGTATACTAATTGACGTTTAAATAAGCTTCAGGATTACCAAATTACCTTTTAAATGCCGTTTGTTTTGTCTCTTTTGCTTTATCCTATCGAAAAATATGCTTGCTTAAAGGTAGATTTTTAAGAAGAAATTATTCAAAGTGTAAAAAACATAACAGCAATTTTATACATGGATGATTTCTTTCAAAAAACTGGCACGGTTTTGATATACAGGGTATCCTAGAATGATTTATACCGGGAAAGGCGAATTAATTAAGCCATGAATACCAATGTTATTGGTCAAATTGCTTATAATTTTAACATCTACCTACACTTGGCTTTCTGAGGAATTTTGAATTTTAAAAATTGGACATTTTTGACAGAAAATATGGACGCTTAAAAATGGTAAATTCCAAGTGTGACCAATTGAAACTCATAACATAATTGACCCTGTTCGGCAAAAAGCTCAATTCAAATGATATACAGGTAATTTTTTTTGTCCACTTGATTTCCACTTCAAAATTGATAGATATCAACAGTTACTGTTGGTGATGTTTTATGAAGCTATATTTGTTTGGGGCGAAGAAATTGTTCTGCTTGAGTGATTTATATCATACATTTGTAGTTTTGAAGTTTGGTGTGAGCTTTATCAATTGAAATACGCTGAAAGTGAAAAACTGGTTTTCACAGATTTTATATAATGTCATGCCATATCGGAATGGATAAAGATATTTTGATGAAATTAACAGAGTAATTAGTAGAAAACATGTTCCACATTTGATTACAGGCAT
The DNA here is from genome assembly GCA_035610835.1 of Ophiura sarsii. Lineage (NCBI taxonomy): Eukaryota > Metazoa > Echinodermata > Ophiuroidea > Amphilepidida > Ophiuridae > Ophiura > Ophiura sarsii. The sequence goes on from CM069454.1 coordinate 65,886,750, forward strand.
TGGACTTGGACTGCAATGTTCTTTTCATATTTTTATTAATTTTCAAACAGGGTATACATCTTTCTGGGACACCCTGTATACGCACCAACATTCAATCATGCCTAAATCTTCCTTTTCTTTTCCCAACTATTCATCAGGTGCGGAAAAGCACCCCTCAGAGGGGACACATAGAACTAGAACCAGACACTGTATGGGAACAGTTCACATCAGTCATCAAAGATTGCATTAAAGGTATGTAAACCAGACACTGTATGGGAACAGTTCAAATCAGTCATCAAAGATTGCATTAAAGGTATGTAACCAGACACTGTATGGGAACAGTTCACATCAGTAATCAAAGATTACATTAAAGGTATGTAACCAGACACTCTATGGGAACAGCTCACATCAGTCATCAAAGATTGCATTAAAGGTATGTAACCAGACACTATATGGGAACAGTTCACATCAGTCATCAAAGATTGCATTAAAGGTATGTAACCAGACACTGTATGGGAACAGTTCACATCAGTCATCAAAGATTGCATTAAAGGTATGTAACCAGACACTGTATGGGAACAGTTCACATCGGTCATCAAAGATTGCATTAAAGGTATGTAACCAGACACTGTATAGGAACAGTTCACATCAGTCATCAAAGATTGCATTAAAGGTATGTAACCAGACACCGTATAGGAACAGTTCACATCAGTCATCAAAAATTGCATTAAAGGTATGTAACCAGACACTGTATGGGAAAAGTTCACATCAGTCATCAAAGATTGCATTAAAGGTATGTAAACCAGACACTGTATGGGAACAGTTCAAATCAGTCATCAAAGATTGCATTAAAGATATGTAACCAGACACTGTATGGGAACAGTTCACATCAGTCATCAAAGATTGCATTAAAGGTATGTAACCAGACACTGTATAGGAACAGTTCACATCAGTCATCAAAGATTGCATTAAAGGTATGTAATCAGACACTGTATGGGAACAGTTCACATCAGTCATCAAAGATTGCATTAAAGGTATGTAACCAGACACTGTATGGGAACAGTTCACATCAGTCATAAAAGATTGCATTAAAGGTATGTAACCAGACACTGTATGGGAACAGTTCACATCGGTCATCAAAGATTGCATTAAAGGTATGTAACCAGACACTGTATGGGAACAGTTCACATCAGTAATCAAAGATTACATTATAGGTATGTAACCAGACACTGTATGGGAACAGTTCACATCAGTCATCAAAGATTGCATTAAAGGTATGTAACCAGACACTGTATGGGAACAGTTCACATCAGTCATCAAAGATTGCATTAAAGGTATGTAACCAGACACTGTATGGGAACAGTTCACATCAGTCATCAAAGATTGCATTAAAGGTATGTAACCAGACACTGTATGGGAACAGTTCACATCAGTCATCAAAGATTGCATTAAAGGCATGTAACCAGACACTGTATGGGAACAGTTCACATCAGTCATCAAAGATTGCATTAAAGGTATGTAACCAGACACTGTATGGGAACAGTTCACATCAGTCATCAAAGATTGCATTAAAGGTATGTAACCAGACACTGTATGGGAACAGTTCATATCAGTCATCAAAGATTGCATTAAAGGTATGTAACCAGACACTGTATGGGAACAGTTCACATCAGTCATCAAAGATTGCATTAAAGGCATGTAACCAGACACTGTATGGGAACAGTTCACATCAATCATCAAAGATTGCATTAAAGGCATGTAACCAGACACTGTATGGGAACAGTTCACATCAGTCATCAAATATTGCATTAAAGGTATGTGATCATTGTATGTATTGCATATCACATTCTCATCACAAGCATATCACATGTATATCACATAGAATTATGGTTTGATCAGCTCCAAATTGGCAAAGCCTCCTTACACAGGCGAATGACTATACAAAAGGACGGTGGCATGCATGAAGGCAACAAGTGCACTGTGCATCATATGAGTGGAGTGTGCGTGCGAACAAAGACTTGTATGGATTACTTTTGCACACGGAGAGATGAAAACCGAATATTTCTTGCCAATTTGGAACTGTTCAAACTATAGAACCCTACACTGTATGGGTATGGGCCCGGGGATTTGGTTTGGTCGGGGGTGTACCGCTGGAGATTCAAAACCCCTACCCATTTTAAGTGTGATTTTGGAAAAAACGGTACCCATTTCTAAGGATTTTGCTTCATTATAAAACCCAATTTTCACAAATTTTCGCAAGAATATCAAAAAAATTCGCAAAAATAGACCCATTTGTAAAAAGTGACCCCCATTGTTAGGGATTTTCCAGCATATACCATACCCCATAATTGGGGATTTTTTTGCAAAAAAGCGACCCATTAGAGCGGGAAATCCCTGTATACCGTATTAGGTGAGTACCCCACCCCCACTGGGTATGGGAACAATTCACATCAGTCATCAAAGATTGCATCAAATTCAAAGATATGTGCTCAGTGTATGTAAGAATGTTACATGCACATCACATGCATATCTCTCAAATGTGATGGACAAATGGATTTGAGCATAAAGTAACATTGCAAAAAAACACCATCCAGTATGTGACTGATTTTCAAATTTGCACACAATATCCTTTTTCTATGTTACAGATGCAGGTCTTACGGCAGAGCAGATTACGGCTATTGGTATCTCAACACTGCGGGCAACATTTATTACTTGGAACAAGTAGGTGGCTTAAAGGCATATTATGTGATCTTTTCCAAGTAGCGCCCTCTATCATTGATTTTTACTATTGAAAGCAGATTTTCTTGCAGATTTGCATTTTTGATCATAAATCATAAAGATCTTCTACGTTACAGATTGATACGATTCATAATTACTTTAAAATCATGGTTTGAAAATAGATTGTACCGAGCGGTACAATCTATTTTTTCAAATTTTAATCTAAATTCACTCTAAAACTATGATTTGAATCGTATTGCTCTGTAACTTGGAATATATTTATGATTCATGATCAGAAAAGTAAATCTGCAAGAAAATCAGCTTCCATTTTTTTTTTGAGGCTTGAGGGGCGTCCCCTGGAAAAGATCACATAATATACCTTTAAGGCAAAAATACCAAACAAGTTTGTTTTCTGAAAACAATGATGCGAGATGCGTTTTTTATTTTTTATTTATTTTTATTTTTGAGGGGGGGGGGGGGGGGGTAAATGTGCGGTGGGATGACTTTCCAAAGGCAATTTTTGCAATTTAGCATACCCGTGAACCCTGAAGACACAAATAATCACTGCCAGTATCCTAATGTGTCCCATATCATTGTTATTGGGCTTCCCAGAGCAGTCAGATTCAATTGTTTTTGCAATATTTTAATCTTTGTATTTAAATTGCTTTTGCGATTTTATTTTTTTCTCAAATGGGAATAAAAAATTAAATGCGGTAATTTATGTCGCCAAAACGAAATGCGCACGGCCTACTGGAAACAAAATTGAGTTTATTTACGCCTTATCATATACCCGGTGGGGGGGGGGGGGGGGGGGGGGGGGGGAAGGGGGGGGGGGCATACTATCTTACACAATATAAGGTTTACAGGTATGTAACGCTCTAATGGGTCATGTTTTTACAGTTACAAACAGACATAGGGTATGATTTGTGCTGGAAACCCCTAAACATGGGTCCCCCATCGCGAAAAGAAACCGAAACATGGGTCCCAAATTGTGACAAAACCAGTCAAACCAGCCATTTCGCATCATTGTTTTCAGAAAACAAACTTGTTTGGTATTTTTGCCTTAAAGGTATATTATGTGATCTTTTCCAGGGGACGCCCCTCAACCCTCAAAGTGTATTAAGATTCCAAAATCACCAGCGTTACACCCTGCCAAAAATAAGTTGAGTAATGTTGAAACAAATATCCGGGGGTGGAAATGGGCAAAATTTCGCAGGGAAAACCAGACTTGATGGCGACGGGAGTTGAACCTGGTTCCATTCCACCAGCATGGAATACAATGTCTTAGTCCACTCAGCCAGGGGGTCACGCGCCCGTAATTAACAATTCTGTACGCATTTATCACCCGCCGTGATCGCATGGGGAGAAGAGACTGAGGCTGCACATGCTGCCAGCAGTTGTCAAATGGGATTTCATGGGGTTCAGGAGTGTAAGTGTTAAAGTTTATCTAGTGTAATAAGAAGGATAAGAATTGTTCCAAGTTAAGGGGGGTCTTAAAGAAGTTTCTTTTGAATTCTATGAGTGCTGTAATTATTGAACTATGACTCAAATGTATATAAAAGTATACATTTTTGTAAAAGAAATGGATCAAAGAATCCAAATTGACTAATTGATCAATTGACTAAAAGTGCCATAAAAAAGTTTCAATTTTTTTCACTTTTTGGTTACTTTTTGTTCAAAAAATGAGAAATTAGTCCCCAAGTTAGTGTCTTTACATCATAATCAAGCTATTTGGGCATTTTGTACACAAAATTATATTTGTTAGCATTGTTAAAAACTAAATTGGGTCAAAAACCTGATTTTTGTGATTTTCTCCCAAAAAAAATCAACATTTTTGGTCAAAATTGATGCCAAATTTGGATTCTCTGATCCATTTCCTTTCCAAAAAGGTATACTTTTAATATGCATTTGATTAATAGTTCAATAATTACAGCACTCACAAAATTCAAAAAATCAAATAAAAAACTTTCTTGATTCCCCCTGTAAATTGTGTATTATTGTGCCATTCCTATTTCTATTGCAGAAAAACCGGTAAACCGTACCATAATTTCATATCGTGGAATGACACGAGAGCCGCGAATTACTGCGAGGATATCAACGCATCGGTGTCTCTGAAGGTGAATAGCCAATGTGATGTGATCAAGCGCAATCAGTTGGAAATATTGATTTTGAGCTATTGCCAGAGAACAAATGCTTAGACCAAACAAAGAAGAAAGTCTGTCTCAGAAACATTGTGCAAAAAAGTGCTGTGCGATTTTTTTTTAAAATTGCCAAAGAACAAATGCTTAGGCCAGACAAAAAAGAAAGTCTGTCTCAGAAACATTGTGCAAAAAATGTAAGTGCTGTGCGATTTAAAAAAAAATTATTTTATTTAGAAAATAGGGTATGAGGAATGCGATTTTTTTTGTTGCTATTCTCTTTTGTTGCTTATCCAAGCTTACAGAGAACTTTTTAAAACTTTTTTTTTAAAAATCCCCCCCCAAAAAAATCCAAACAAAAAAATCCAAAAAAGAAGAAGATTTTTTAGCCCCAGCGCATAGACCTACGTGCCGTAGCTCATTTCACATACCAATGCGGGCGGGCTTCTGAGACAGACCTTCTTTGTTTGGCCTTAGCCACCAGCTTGTGAATATGGGGAAGTCTCATTTAAAATGTGCCAAATTCACCACTATTTCATGCTCGAAAGAACAACTCTGTCATCTGTATAATTAAAGGCATATTATGTGATCTTTTCCAGGGGGCGCCCTCTATCCATGATATTTTTAGAAAGTAGATTTTCTTGCAGATTAATATTTCTGATCATAAATCATGGTTTTTAAGGGTGGAAAATGATCGTATCGCTCTGTAAGTCAGAATATATTCATAATTTTTTTCTGTGTTGTAGAGAGATGCTCTAATGACTTTTGAAGACAAAGTAGTGATGATGTTGGCACATTTAGATTGAGGAGGGATGTCATATTGTGTTGCATATCATTGTTCATCTTTCCAGCAAAACCAAATTCATAGCAAGTACTTGTTTCAGAGCTCAGCCACATGCTTGAGAATATGGGGAGGTCTTATATACTTAAAGGTATATTATGTGATCTTTTCCAGGGGACGCCCTCAATCCTCGAACAAAAATTGGAAGTAGATTTTCTTGCAGATTTACTTTTCTGATCATAAATCATAATTATATTCCAAGTTACAGAGCGATATGATTCCTAATAACCTCAGAATCATGGTTTTAGAGTGAATTTAGAGCCTAAATTTGAAAAATAGATTGTAGGCCTACCGCTCGGTACAATCTATTTTCAAACCATGATTTTGAAGTAATTAGGAATCGCATCGATCTGTAACTTAGAAGATCTTTATGATTTATGATCAAATCTGCAAATCTGCAAGAAAATCTGCTTTCATAGTAAAAATCAATGATAGAGGGCGCTACTTGGAAAAGATCACATAATATGCCTTTAATCTGAATGTGCCAAAATCCACACAAGTCAATAGATGTGATTGATATGTATCAGTCTTTGTAAAGTTTTATCCCATTTTTAAATACATACCTATAAACTCGAAACCCATGAGTTCGATAGACAACAAGCATATATTTTCAAATAAATACTTCACATATCTGGGAACGAGAGCGACGTTTTATTTATGAATTTTGCGAAGTTTCATGTTTCATTACAGTGCGAAAGATTTTACAGGCTTTTGTGTTGAATGATCTTAATCCGGGACAAGCATAGCTTCAAAGGAAAGGACACACTTCGCCATCCATGCTATTATCATAATCTATGATCAGAAGCATTGGTCTCATAATGTATCTATAGGTTGTCCCATATTTGTGTCGTCGTGTATGGCCGCCAGCGGCGACCATGCATGACTCCAAATATGGTACAGCCTATACATTACTCTCATTCTTATTTAGTTTATTGGTTATTTTGATCTTTTATCTTAAAAATACATTTTTTTTGTTAGATTGATTATCAAATAACAAATTTTCCTCTTTATAATACCAGCGAATCCAGCGAGTTGTTTACCAACTTCCTGCTTTGAATAATCACATTCTTACGCACACGCACACGCACACGCACCCCAATGCTGCGTTATATGTACGACCTACACACCGGCTACTTTGTGTGTGTAGGGCGCGCTTGAACATCTTAAAGCGATGACCATGTGCACTTTTTAAAGTGCATGTGTATTTTTAAAATTTGATACCTTAAAAGGTATCAAATTAAGCCCCGCCCAAAACTATATATTATCGGTCTCATCAGGGTTCTAGCCAGGACCATTTAAGTGCCGGGTAAATTTACAGAACGGCGAACGGAGAAAGTGTAGCGAACGAAGTGCAGTGGATCATGGCATGGGATACAGAGGCCTTCTTAATGTGTTTTTTTAAGAGTGCTGGGCGCCCAGCCCATTTTGACCCCAAGTCCCGGGCGGATATGGTCAGTGCCGGGCGGTCCTGCCTGGCGCCGCCCACCGTAGCTAGAACCCTGGGTCCCATAATATAATAGTGCGTATCAGGCTGAAATTCAGTCAAAAACCAATCAAATTGCCTGTTGACATTCAAAACCACACACACTATAAAAGAAATATAAATAAAATGCTGTAAATAAGACATTGAATGTTTTTTCCCCTTTTTATTTGTTCTTTGTTTTTCACAGTGCCTTCGAGTAGGAGCGAAGCTAGTACACACAGTGAACCGTGGAAGAAGGTGGGAAGCAGCCAGTGCATTTTCATTCAGCACGCAACATGTAAGTGATTGTCTGGTCTCTAGGGATATATTGATATTGGAAATTGATTTTAAAATTCAACCGGGGGAGGGGGACAGGGTGGAGGCTGATATTGGGTCATATACAGTCAACAATCAAAGTAATTGACCCGGTAATTAATTAAGTTGATTATTGAGGAAGTTACAATCCAAAATGTAAGGTAAGGTACAATTTTCATTTTCACATTTTCCTTTACAACACAGGGAAGAGTATGACAGGTAACGCATGTGTGTCTGATTGTTTATGTTGATCCATCGGAACAATACGGCCGACTATCCAACCTTACACGCTCATGCATCACCATTTGATCCACATTGCATCATTGACGGGTGAATTAGCACTACCAGTAATAATTAATTTGCCCATAAGGGGGGGGGGGGGGGGACTTAAAAAAGTCTCTTTTCAAATTTTGTGAGTGATGTAATTATTGAACTATGACTCAAATGTATATAAAAGTATACATGTTATGGAAAGGAAATGGGTCAGAGAATCCAAATTTTGCATCAATTTTGACCAAAAATGTTGATTTTTTGAGAAAATTGCAACAAAAAACCCCACTTTTTTTGACCTAAAAAAATTCAACAAAGCTAACAAAAATAATTTTGAGTAAAAAAACCCCAAATTGCTAGATTATAATGTAAAGACACGAACTTAGGGACATTTTTTTTAAAAACCTAATTCAATATTTTTTCTCAAAAAAAATAATCAACATTTTTGGTCAAAATTGACGCAAAATTTGGATTCTCCTTTCCAAAAAGGTATACTTTTATATGCATTTGATTAATAGTTCAATAATTACAGCACTCACAAAATTTTAAAAAAAAGAAGTCAAAAACTTCCTTGAGTCCCCCTTTAAAGTGAGTCTGTGTGTAAAAAGCAAAATGTGAAAATGGATCCATACATTATCTTACTTTTGGTGCTTTATCAACTTCCTATCTCAAATTAAAGAGCAGAAATGTCTCAATAACGTTATAATTTGATGCAGGGGTTATAAGCGCATTTGTTGTAGGGTCAGTGACTTGCCAAGAGTCGAGACAGGTCGGTGCAGGTCGCAAGGCTCCAAACTACACCTGAATTGCTGCAGTTGACTTCCATCCAACTCGTGCGCGACTGATTGATCGATCTGGCAAGTAGCTCGGAGTGATTTGTGTTCATAGTCCACTCGAGCAACTTAAAGGTATATTATGTGATCTTTCCAGGAAACGCCCTCAACATCGAAAAAAATTGAAAGCAGATTTTCTTGCAGATTTACATTTCTGATCATAAATCGTACATACATTCCAAGTTACAGGGCGATACGATTCTTAATTACTTCAAAATCATGGTTTTAGAGTGAAAATAAACTGTCGGATTGTCGATTTTTGTCCGACAACTTATTTTACTCTAGTCTAAATTCACTCTAAAACCATGATTTTGAGGTAATTAGGAATCGTATCGCTCTGTAACTTGGAATGTATGTCCGATTTATGATCAGAAATGTAAATCTGCAAGAAAATCTACTTTCTAAAAAAAATTCATGAATAGAGGGCGCTCTCTGGAAAAGATCACATAATATGCCTTTAAGGGGGCTTAAAATCACCACAACCTGCGACTGAAAGTACCATAAAACAACTTGTATTCGCTAGCAATTCAATTTCGCTAATTTCACTAGGAGACCAATTTGCCAAATTAAATTGCCTCCAATTATCAATTATATTATTTATAATTGTGATATATAGTAAGATCATACAAATTAGTGAAATTAAATTGCCCAAAAAGTTGACTAAATGCTAATTCGCTAAATTGAGTTGCGGTGAAATTAAACTGTTTTAAATTTTTTCTTCTTTTTTTCTTCTTTCTTTTTGTTGATGCCGGCGGCCCGGCGCACCAACTATTTATTTGTATTTTTCATACAGGAAACAATAATATACGAACATTTAGTTTTAATATTCTCTAAATAATAAAGTACAGTATTTAATTATTGTCTCTCCACCTTTTATATAAACCCCATTTTTTATTGTGTTTATATAATCTTCCCTTTCCAATGGCAATATGATTTTCAACTTGGAACATAAAATGAACTAAGCCCTTAAACACTTGAAAAATCGGCCGTAAACCTGCACATCTTTTTCTATATACATACAGTTTCCCCAATAATATAATATAATTTATTAAAGGGTCCGGATCAAAAATATTGTATCCAAACATTATTGAAAATGTTGTTAAACTGAGATCAATTCCAAAAATGATATTTAAAAAAATCTCAACACTAGTCCAAAAACGTTTAACATGTTCACACTCGTAAAACAGATGAATTAAACTTTCAACATTCCCATTACAAAACGTACAATTTGGTGAATCAAATAAACCAATTCTATGAACAAATCTATTCGTTGGCAACCGCCTATGTAACAACAAAAATTGAAATTATCTGGTAGGAATATCCAATGCACATTTTAGTGCAATCGTAAAAAGATAAGGCCACATTTCTTCATTAACTTGAAAAATATGTTATCGGCATTAAGGTTGGGTGGGTGACCCGATTTCCCCCCCATTATCAGTAGTTTTCTTATAGGAAACAGTAGCGTAGCTAGATTTCTCATATGTGGGGGGGGGGGGGCAAAATATAAAAGTAAAGTGACGAGGACTTCCATACTTGCCGCCCCCCTCTGACTACGCCACTGATACAACCACTACTTACATATCTGCATCTATTGTTATTCAATTTCACAGGTCATACTCAGGTTAGCGTGGGTGTTTGAAAATATCCCACAGGTAAGTGGCATCTAATAATGAATTAAAAACATTAAAGGTAACACAAAAAGCCTGTTTCTATTCCATCATGAGAGCATGTGTGGTCCAGCGGAACAGCGCGGGACTCATGATCATGAGGTTGTGAATTCTAGCTCTGCTGTGGCCAACTTGTTTTAGTCCTGTGCGATATTTGGGGAGCTGTTACGGAGACCCAATCTAAGTAGTGCTGATAGGCTGTGCACTGTCTGCTGGTAGCCACATAAGTGTAGTGACGAAAGGGTTTTGATTCAAAATGGCAGCAATACTAATTGGCCGGAAGCGCTTTGGGACTGTGCTTGCATTGTGGAAAGCGCAATATATAAACTGTCTATTATTATTTATCACCACCACACACCAATTAATCCCCTACTACTCAGTATTCACGTTTCTATTCAGCACCAAAAGGTGGTGACACAGCAAAAGGTGGTGGGTGATGATGGAAGTTCACCAAAATATGCGCTTGGCAAGCGTATCCAAGCAACCTGTCACACTATGCACCCATCTTAGTAACCTGCGCGTTGGCGCACTGCAAAAAAAAATGTTTTCACGCATCGCGACGAGTGGAATATCATCACCACTATTAAAAATAATCGCAGTCTGTTTCTATTCAAAATTCAGGCCATCACCTCCAATCACCTCCAATAACCACCTTTTGCATTCGAATAGAAACACGTTTATACACAAGACTTTGAGGGAAAGTAGTGAAAACAACTGGTCACAAGGCGTTGGATGACTGGATGTACTTCCCGATGCGTGGCATCCTTTGCTTTCCCTTCCAGAATATCTGATGAATCCTTTACACAGAGGGCAGCAAATCTGTCTGCAGATGACACAGCTGTTATGATTGATGTACTTTATGACCATAGACAAATAGCTTGGTAGCACATGACAAAAATTATGTTTTTTCAGTCCCATAAATTCAACATGGAAATCAATAATCAAAAATGGGCTGCCGACCATTAAAAGTACATCATATTGTTGGTTGTGTAGAACAAAAACGTTAATAACAACTTTACTATGACTTTCTAAAAATGACAAGTCGGCAACAACTGACCGGGACCGACCCACCCCCCTCCCTAAAAAACCAAAGAACCAACAAAATAAACTTATATCTTTGAGCAATGTTTTCTGATTCACTTTTCACAAAATTTGAATATGTGAGATTATGTTGTTTTATTTTGGAAAATTTTACAATAATTATTTAATATTTCAACAATTAATCGACAAAAAACTAAATATATATACTTAAATTTCAAATGTTTCTTTCAAACTTTGTAAGTTTGAAATGTCATTGCCATTAAAAAGGCCTCATTCAGCTGACCCTATTGGAACGGTATGTTTGTAGAATATTGTTTTTGACATGTTATGATGTATTTGTGTCTTTTCTTGCAACTCTGCAGATAAAGCAAGATGCATCTGAAAAGAACGTCTTATTCGGATGCCTCGATACTTGGCTTGTTTGGAAACTCACTAAAGGTAGGGAGTAAGGGGGTATGAAGGAGGGGGGGGGGGTTAGTTTGAGAACAAAGAAGGAGGTAGGAGGGCAGGAAAGGATGCCTTGATACTTGGCTTGTATGGAAACTCACTAAAGGTAGGGAGTAAGGGGGTATGAAGGAGGGGGGGGGGGGTTAGTTTGAGAACAAAGAAGGAGGTAGGAGGGCAGGAAAGGATGCCTTGATACTTGGCTTGTATGGAAACTCACTAAAGGTAGGGAGTGAGGGTGGGTTGTGAGGGATAGGATTAGAGAGAGGGGTGACATGGTTGGGGAAGCCTGCGGGTTAGTGGGGGATGGGCGTGTGGTCATAGGGAAACTAATGGATTTAAAGAGAATGTTTTACTTGGATATCTCGATTTGATATCATGAAATCTAAATAGGATACGCTGAAATGCGTAACAGATGCAGCTTGTCTTTTTTCTACAACTACAGTTGGAAGGCTGGTATGGGGGAACGGGTGAGCACTACCAATAGGTAGGGAGTGAGCAAAGTAGATTTCTTGAGCAATACCAGCATGCTTCACTTTCTTCACATGACCACTGAATTCTGTCACTAGTGTCTTCTGGTTCCCATTGACATTATATGTGATGAAGCAGAAGGGGGTACTTTGCGGCTGTGTGTTTTTCTAGATATAGATGAAAACGGACAGAAAAAAATAAGAATTTTGGAGTCATTTGCACTAGTAAAATCTGAATGCCTTGATCAATTTTGATACATTTGGTGTCATTTTAAAGCTTAGAAAATGCCCTGAGAGCACACATAATAAACTCAAAATTGACTTCACCTGCAAAGTTCCCCCTTTTGATTTGCTGCAATGAATGGCTTATGATGTTGTTAAATAAGTGTCTTTAAGAAAATCATGCTGCAAGTAGTACAACTGATACAACTTCGATTCAGTCCTTGCTTGTTTTTCGTAAAGACCCTTTATTTTTTATTTACACATATGTACATGTAAGTTTTAGTTGGGATTCTACTCAAATATGTGGCTATGTTATGCCTATCTGTATCTGTACCATGTATTAGAAGGTGGAAGTCTGACGACCTACAGTTTAACACCTGTTCAGGACTGGTTTTTTTTGGGAAAGGCAGGCACTGTAGCGGTGTTATACGCATGCTGGAATGCACACTAAATATTCTTTGGTGAGTGAGGGGATGTGATGAGGAATGTTTGGGATGTTTGGTGTATGTTTGTGGTGTTTGGTGTACAAAGTATCGAAACAATCACACAATCACACAATCACACAATCAATGACATTTTGTTCCTTCACCATCCAAATTACAGGTGCCATCCACGCTACTGATTTATCAAACATTTCCGGTACAGGATTATATGATATATTCATAGTAAGTACTTCAGGCTTTAAGATAATTGTTTGTTTGGCGTTATAACCCAATTGAAACTGAACACATTTTTATCATGTTTGTGTTTATCTAGAAGACCCAATGGCGGTGAGGGCTGGGGCCATATGTGACGCGATCAAGCGGAATGAGCTGGATGTCGAGAATATTGATTTTGAGTTATAGGTAAAAAGAAGCAACAAATGACAAATTCTTTTGTTTTCTTTTGTTTTACTTTGTTTTCTCAGTTAGTAAATTATGTGTAACTTAAAAACTAGAAGTTCAATTTAAGTGGGGGTTGGACCATACTGTAGCATTTTCCACCTGCTTTTAAATGATGAACAAATTTAGGGCTCAGAACCACATGGCCTTTTCTCCATTTTGACCATTTTGAGAAAAAGACTATTGAAGATTTTAAAACACATTGGGGAGATGGAGATGAGGCCTTGTGATACTGGCTATAACTTTGAAAGGGTTGTGTTACAGAGATAAGGCTGTGTGTTACTGGAAAGAGGATTTCTTTCTGAAAATGTTGATACCGAAATCTAATTTTTGAAAAAATGGAGATGAGGCCTTGTGTTTCTGAGCCCTCGAGATATCAAAATTCAAAACTGCCGACATGCGACTCATTTTGCTTGATCACGTCACATATGGGCGGTTTTAAAAAAAATGGCTGAGAAATGGGAGATTGTGTTCCCAAAATTCCAAAATTTCAAATTGGATATATTAATGATTTCTATATCTTATTGTAATCCCAATATGTTAAAGTATGTAAAACAAATCAAGAAACACACAAAATAGTCCTCATATTTTTTTCTCAACACTATTTATTGTAGAACATTTCTTTTTTTGGGTAAAATCTCAAAACATTCATTTGTTAAATATTAACACAATTATGTTTAAATCAACAAGTTTAAGGTACAGCTCATCTCTGGAGGATTGGTAACATTAGAAAATGCAATTTTTTTTAGGCCTAAAACAATCAAATTTAAAAAAGAAAGAGATTTTCCACATAAAACCCTTATTTTCCCCTCAATATAGGGATTTTTTAAAATTTTTAAACAAATTATTAGTTTAGGTTTGATTTTAATAGTTTTAAACATCAGAAAATGGTAATATTAAAGTATATGGAATGTTTCAAGTTCATACTACAATCTACGGCAAAGCAGTGGGCCATTCAAAATGTATTTCTACATACTTTTGTATTGTGTTACACTCCTGACATTGTACTAATGGTCGATAATAGAGGTTTTGTTGATAGAAACACTACCTTTAAGTACAAAGTATAGTATCTCAACTTTGGAAGATTGGTAAGCATAAAAAATACAATTTCATTATGCCTTTAACCACTAAATTGAAGGGGGAAAAAAAATCAGATTTTCCACACAAAACCCCTATTTTTACACAATAAAGGCCTGTTTTTGTTTTGTTTTAACTAATTATTAGTTATTAGGTTTGATTTAAATAGTTTTAAACATCAGAATATGGCAATATCATAGTATATGGAATGTTTCAAGTTCATACTACAATATACGGCAAAGCAGTGGGCCATTCAAAATTCATATAATACATTTCTACATTGTGTTACACTCCTGACATGTCTAATAATGGTGGATAAAATAGGTTTGGTGGATAAAAAACACAACCTTTAAGTATAAAGTACAGTTCCTCTCAACTTGGAAGATTGGTAAGCATAGAAAATACAATTTCATTATGCCTTTAACAACTAAATTGGGAAGAAAATCAGATTTTCCACACAAAACCCCTATTTTTACACAATAAAGGCCTGTTTTTGTTTTGTTTTAACTAATTATTAGTTAATAGGTTTGATTTTAATAGTTTTAAACATCAGAATATGGCCATATCAAAGGTATACATGGACAGTTTCAAGTTGATATTACAGTTTATGGCACGGCAGTGGGCCATCCAAAATGTATTTACATTTCTACATATTTGTTACACTCCTGACTGACCCCTATTTACTATCTGTAGTAGACATATTCAATGTAACACAATTTTATTTGTTACTATTTATTAATTTACATCATGTACTACTATAATGAACTGATATAACTAAATTAAATATATAAGGAAGTTTGCAAAATTTAGACGGCATGTCAATGTTACACTCCTGACATTTTGGAGTTCTCCCAGTAAACCTTTGACCACAAATGCTATGATGTGATTACCAATGCCACTTGACCATCTATGGCAAGCCAAGTGTATACGTATACAAAATATGGAATGACAAATGCATAACCTTTCATCAATTTTATTATCAAGCTGGATTAATTTCAATATTTGAGTTTGACTCCTTTCTTCATTTTGACATACTGTAGTGTAACAATCAATAATTTATTGGACTTATGCAAGTTCAATTTCACAGTGACTCATTCTGAATAAGGTGGACCCTTCAATATTTCAAAATGTATATCTCTGAAATGAATATCAAAGATGGTTTTCTTGTACTAGCTTAATAAAAATGCATGTTCAATTTTTATGTAAAAAAAAGTGTTACACTCCTGACCGTTTTAGCATCAAAAACGGGCAGAAGTTTTTTTTGCAACAAGCAAGGGCCATCATATTCTGGCACAAAGAAATGACTATCTTAGCACATATTTTGGAATAATTGGCTATTCTATAAAAGTTCTTTATATTTATGATCAAAAATGGGCAAAATGTTGAATATGCCATTTTCAGCCATTTTTTAAAAAAACGCCCATATGCCATGTGTGCAAACTTAGAACAGAGCGGAGTGTACCAAAATGGCCAGGTTTTTACAAGGGGAAAACATAATATAGAAAGGTGTGGTGCCTTAGGCCATTGAAGCATTCAAATAATTGCATGAAATACCTTCTCCTCTGGATCTGGTTGTGGTAGAATTACTACCCAACACTCTTAGTGGAGTCAAATGGGTAGAAAGTGTATGCGCGCATACACGGCATATGTACAGTAGATTGGTTTTCTTACCTCGTTTTGGTTGGGTGTCTTGTTACAGAGTTCGTATTGGTGTTAGGTTTTCAGGTAGATCAAGTTCCAGTCGTGGATCAATTTTGTTGGCAAGTTCCTTTTGTATGCGGATTCTATCCTATATACTTTGATAAATACTCGACCAGCTGACGAACGAGAGTTTGTATGCTGCCTCTTTGGTCAAGCAAGAATATAGGTTTCTTTGTACCAAACCCAATGTAAGGTTAGCCTTTGAAGTGACCTGCTGTACGTGTTGAGTGAGTTTATAATATATATATATTAATATTATAAATACCAAGATAGTTTCAATCAGGGGGGAATCGCCCAGTTTGTATTCAAATGGCTTTGGAGAACAAATATGACCAGTCATGTCAAAATCAACAAGTTGTCACCAAATATAGTTTTGAGATAGAGGACAATATATGTGGTGAAATATAAAGAAAATAATAGAAAAATAAACTTTTTCAATTCATATCTTTTGATTACAATGTCCGATTATCTTCCTTCAGCATGGTTTCATTTAAAAGCTTAAAACGTGCTCTTTCAAGTCATACCAATAACTCAGATTTGACTCCTGCCTCCAACATGTGTATTTTGATGTGACAGGTCACAAATATGAAGAGTTAATATGAATACAAAATGCTATTAAGCCTTTTTTGACCATTTGAAGATATTGGCAAATCAAGCTTATATTCTTCTATTTGATCTGTTGCAGGGTAACTGGAACACCATTCATATGGGCTATTTTCACATTCCAACTCATATACTTCCAGAAATCAGGGATACCAGGTAAGGAAATGGTACTGTGTTAGGAATTTAGGGGGAGGGGCCGGCCATGTGTGTTGGGAGGGGGGAGGGGGGAGTGAGTGGACATTTTGGAACACATTTCTCAGAAGATTTGTGAAACAGTTGTTCATGGCTGCGGGAAGGGGAGGGGAGGGGGGAGGGGCGGTGTTAGGGGGAAGTGAGTCGAAATTTTGGAACCACATTTCTCAGAAGTTTTGTGAATCAGTTCATGGCTGTGGATACCTGTTCAGAGGGGCTTTTCTAACTATTTTTTATTTAAGAGCTACTCTTTTACTTTTGGTGTGAATGCATGAAAGATCATTTGTTTCGTTACACTAGGGAATAGGGATCCAGTTGGTTCAGACGCCCTAAGTTGCTCAAATATTATTTTCCTATACCACGCCGTGTTGAACATCACTCGCTACATCGCCGCTGTGGTGTTGATCCAGAACGTGAATTACGCTGCGTCTCGCATCGTATTTTAATCTATTGTATATCAAAAGGGTATTTGTCTCATGATTTATACTTAAGAAGCTCAACTTTGCAGGCTAAGGACAAGAAAAATGACTTTCACGTTCATAGTTCTATCAAATTTGTACGGTGAATGTAAGGATTTTCCGGGGGGGGGGGGGGATGTTTAATAGAACAGGGGCGTTTAATGGAGTAAATGAAAGCTTGTGTGACACCCTCTATTAAGTAGAACATGGGCAGATGTATGTTGCCTAAATCAACCTACTGTATGCCGTGACATTTTGCACATGTTTAAATATAATCGTTATCATGATATCTGTCTTTCTATTCTACAGTGCTGATTATGGCTGCTGCGACAAAGATATATTCGGGGCAGCTATTCCAATCAGAGGACTGGTGAGTGTATATAAAGAGCAGATGTGAACAATAGACATCATAGGCATACAAATTTTGCTGATACATCAGGAGTTCCTGCTTTTTGTCACTCAAATGTCTGCATTTTTGGTCCTTAACCCTTTGAACACTGACACCCCTGAGTAAAAGGTAGCCCTGACACCCCTGCCGAAATACCCCTCAATAGGGCATAATGTCACTGTCTATATCGTTGCCATAACAGTTACTAGCACTTTTTTAGTTGCACTATGCATGCTTACCGTGTCTTGTTCATCCTTATTACTATAGTCAGAATCATATATATCCTCCGTATCAGAGTCCATGCCTCTTGCTAAAACATCTGCTGCCGATGGCGCCATTGAAAAATCCAAAAATCTGACCAAAATTGATGAAATAACACCACAGTTATCAGCACAGATTGTCTTCAATTCATTGTCAGACAAAGCTATGTGCAGCCCGTAGCCCGCGGACTACTCTCCTGGTCAAAGGGCATGTTATTATGCAATGGGGATTCCCTCAAAGCTTGTAAACAGTGCGCACATATTAGCGGCCGGAATACTGGTTGCTAGTGTATATACGATACTCGTATTAGCCTTTATACCGCCAGCCAGTGTTCAAAGGGTTAAGGCTCAAATTTCATACATATTTTCCTGCTTTCACAAGTTTCCTGTTTTTCAATAAAAGTCATTTTCATGTCTGACATAAAGAAGAAGGTTAATAAACTGAGTGATTAGAACTGGTGGCTCTCTAAAAAGAGCTCTCATGGGCCAATCAATTGGTTCACTACTACACCAAAGAAGATTTCTAGCATAGTCCAGCATGTTCAGCATAACGACAGTGCAAACAGGGCTTTCCCCCCAAACAAACAGTGCCAAACATATGTTGTAGTTATTGACTGCTGATGGCCGCTGACTTCCACCTTCTTATACAAGGTATGAATAGGCATAACGTGGCCACGCATATAAAAAGAAGTTGAATCCCAACTAAAACTTACATAGGTGTTACCTTGTAGTAAGAAACATAAAGAGTCTTTAAAGAAACAAGGACTGAACTGAAGTCACATCAATTGTACTACTTGTAGCATGATTCTCCTAAAAGACCACTGTTTAATAACATTATAAGGCTTTCATCGCAATGTAATGTCAATGGGAACCAGTAGAC
Source organism: Ophiura sarsii (assembly GCA_035610835.1). NCBI lineage: Eukaryota > Metazoa > Echinodermata > Ophiuroidea > Amphilepidida > Ophiuridae > Ophiura > Ophiura sarsii. Next base: position 65,905,590 of record CM069454.1, read on the forward strand.
ATTGATGACATGTGATGAAAGTGAAGCATGTGGTTGGTGTTCAGGGGTGTAACCACTATAACCAGGTGTGCAGTAAAGGGTGGGCAAGATTATAGAAATTTGCCTTCAAGAAAACCCTAAATAGAAACAAATAGAGCGTAGGACTGAAGCGTTTTAGGTCTAGGGGCTTGCCTTAGGGCCCCTGGCGGGGGTCAAGGGGCAGAGCCCCTGACACTCATGGGTTTTAAGCAACTTTGTTACAAACCACTGATCACATTGATTACAAAGCCATTGGCAGTATATAATTTGGAACAGATGTATGGGCCCAGGCTTGAACTAGTAGGTGAGTTACTAATGCATTACATCAGCAAATTTTGTAGACTATAATATCGTGTCTTATCTACAATATTTCATCAGGCCAAATTAATTGCCTGTAATTGGGTTATCTGTTGACCAACTGATAGTTTTTCTTAACAATATATTACAGATAGCGGATCAACAGGGTGCCATATTTGGTCAGTGTTGCTTTGAAGAAGGTGACGTCAAGGTGACCATGGGAACCGGGTCGTTCATCTCCGTCAACACCAGCAAACCGTGTGTACCGGGTCAAGGTGAGTGGAGTAACGACTGGGGAGTGGGAAGCTGGAGTGGAAGGGAAGGGGGAGGGGAAAAGAGAAGGGTGGGAGAATGGGGAGAGGGGAGGGAATGGGGAGAGGGGAGGGAATGGGGAGAGGGTAAAGGTGATAGGGGAATGGGTGAGAGGGAATAGGATAGCGAAAAGGGGAGGAGAGGGGAGAGGTGGGAAGGGAGGGAAAGGGAAGAGAGGGAAAGGGAAGGGAAGAAAAGGGGGAGGGAGAAAGGGAATGGGAGAGGGGTGGGAATGGGGAGAGGGGAGGGAATGGGGAGAGGGGAGGGAATGGGGAGAGGGGAGGGAATGGGAGAGGGGAGGGAATGGGGAGAGGGTAAAGGTGATAGGGGAATGGGTGAGAGGGAATGGGATAGCGAAAAGGGGAGGAAAGGGGAGAGGTGGGAAGGGAGGGAAAGGGAAGAGAGGGAAAGGGAAGGCAGCGGGAAAGTTAGGGAAGGGAGCGGTCAGACTCCCCTTTAACAGCTTTTACCAGAAAGAAATAAAGAAGTTTATTGAACTCTATGACTGTGAAGGAAATGTTACCCTCTTATCAGAATGTTTTCTCTAAATAGGAATTTGGAGCCCTCTTACTTGATTTAAAATAACCTTTGTTATGCCTTAGGCATGGTTATGCTTCTTTTCATCATCGATAGAGAAAGGTTGGACCTTTTTTATTTGATTAAATCTAAGAATCAATTACCTGTTCAATATCCCCATATGTTTTCAATAATGTTTTTTTCTATACAGGATGCTGGCCTTTAGCAGGTTGGAAAATCGGCAAAGACACAATGTGCATACTGGAAGCTAACGACAGTGACACAGGGGGCGTCATTGACTGGGGTACAAGAATGGGTAAGAACAAAGAAGATTTATTGTGCAGTAAAGCATGCTTAGCATCACTGTAGCGCCCATGGTACTTCCCCTCAAACAAATAGTGCCAAACATGTACTGAAGAACACTTTCCACACGTCAGGCGTCATCTGCAGACGACAGTTCCAAAATTTCACAAATTATTCAAAAATGTCAGATTTATGGAATTTCATCACCATATTTGGAATCACCATGAGAAATTGCATCAAAATAAGTACAAACAAAGCCTAGTATTGGTTCAGTAATTCTTGAAATAGACTTTGAAAGTTGGGAAAGGTTTCTGAAAAATCTGTTTTGTATGGTAAAACGAATAGCCATGTGGAAAGTGTTAACAGTTAAAGGTAATTTGATCCTCATCTTCTTGTACATGGAACAGATTGGCACATTTATTAGCCTGAAACCTTACTTCTTTTGAATACTTTGAATATTAATTCAAAAATAGGTGGTTTTCAGAAAATCAACAGGAAAGAGAGGACTGGATTACAATCCCATTGCCTTTAACCCTAACCCCCCTGAGTGCTAAAAAAATGCTAATCCAAAGTCCCTCTCCAAACGCATGCGCCGTCGGTTTTCGATGACGTAGTATAATGAGTGCAGTATACTGCACGAATGTGTAGCTGAGGGCCGTGGTTGGAAGGTGGGGCTTGAGAACGGAGGGTCCCCGGATCAATCCCGGCAGGTTCCCGGAGATTTAGTTGGTGTTTTTTCCTCGAAAATTGTGGTCCCGGTCAAAAATCCTAAACCGGGGTTAGGGTTATCATATGAGACCCTTGATCAGCAAGGTTATATAAACCTTTCGAAGCATTTTAGAATGTCAATGGGAACCAGAAATCACTGAAGACAAAAAACACTGGTTATGTGATATAAGTGAGGCATGCTCGCGTTGGTCAAGAAATCTTCTGTGCGATAAGAAGAGGGATTTATGTTTTGCTTCAAACAAGGGGACAGAAAAAAACCCCACCTAAACTTTTCTTGGACCCTACTGACCCACTATTCAAAATATTACAGAGATTTCCTAAATTCTTTGAATTCTGTGCATGATTTTTTTTCTCCCAAATATTTTTTCTTCTTCTTTCAAATGTCGTCACTCTGATGTTTTTTTGTGAAAAACAAGGAAAGAAAGCACCTGCCAAATCAATCCTACTTGAAAAGTTAAGAAGTGTTTTTAATCAAATTATTTGGGTATTTTTGTATTAGTATGTGTTTTAATTATTCATGTTGACCAGTGGCATAGCCAGAGGGGTGGGTGGGGGGGGGGGTGGGTGGGGGGAAATCCCATCAATATTTTGATGGTGTTGGTTGAGATTGGCACTGTCAGTTATTGGGCTTGATTTTTCGCACCGGTTTGAGGACGGCGGCAATTCCCAAAAGTTGACAGCGGCAATTCTCGAAAGTCTGGCTTCATGCCTTTAGAAGTGCATAGCTGATATACATGTATAATGTGTTATCATTTTTTTATTCTTTGCATATCTTCTGCCGGTCAGGTTTTTACAAAGATGCAAATATGTCGGCATCAACGGCCGCGTCGGTAGAAGACAGCGGGGGCGTCTGTTTTGTACCGAGTTTCAGCGGCCTACAGGCACCTTTCGAGAACGGAACGGCATGCTGTAGTTTTATGGGTTTGACCCCGGACACGACCCAGTCCCACATGGCTCGAGCCATGCTAGAATCTGTGGCATTCAGGTAGGAAAATATATTCATAGACTATTGATTCCTTCTCTGCTTTCCTGCCTTTAAATCAAACATTGAAATGGACCTTATAGAACAGCGAGGCAGCACAGTTTCTGTCACTTCCACAACTCTAAGAAAAAACATAACAAGCCTCGACACATATGTGTGGCGGTATGGGGAAACCCGTCGGAAGTCGCTAATGTTAATATTGAAATATGGGTCAAGCCAAATTATTCCTAACAAATGAGTTCCAAGACAATGTCCAACTTTGGTCACAATATAGGGATTAGACCTTTAACTTAAGTCCCCAGGAGTTTTTTATGCAAAATTCCAGATGTAAAGATTATTTTTAGCACTTTTCTGAACCTTGATTATCAAATTTTTGCCAAGAAATTAGAGGTGGATGAACTAAAATTTACCTCTTTTGAACCTGCTCAGTGCTCACTCCTTGAACTTAACATGCACCCCATTGAATTTTATATCGTTGAAAAGCTCTATTCATGCCCTGTATGAAGATGTACATGCACATTGATATTTAGGTCACATAATTTACGTATCACATTTCTTCGAAGCAACAGGTCACTCAACCCAGTTATTTGCTAAATGTCAACATTTTGGAATGCGAACTATTACTTCAAATAACAAGGAGTATTCATTGATTGAAATCAAGTGATATTTTATACAATCTCCTGTACTTCACTGTATTGTTTATACTTGTCGTCAAAATCCAAGGTGGCGGCGCCAAGTAAAAACGTTGAAAAAGAGAAGTTGTCCGAAATCTTATGGCCTTGGAGGGATAGATATGACCATGTTAACCACTTGTGAATTCCGACAATGCAATGTAAAGATTTTGAAAGTGAAGAATTTAAAATTGGTAATAACATTGCAAACAAATTAGATTAATATCAAAAGTCCTTTTAACATGACAAGCTATTCTGTGTGATATTAACACATAGTTTTATTAAAGAAATTCAAAGATTTTGTGTACGGAACTTTAACCTTTGAATTTTCAGTTTCATGCTGCGTATAAACTTCCCGTCTTTAAAAAACTATAACTGTTGTTCTAGATTGAATTTTTGAAAAATTTAAACAGTTCTGAAATCAGTAGAATATGTAGCTTGCTGCCAAATAAAAAAACAAGTTGCTAGAAAATGACCATGTGAAGGGTTTTCCTATGTCAGTCACCACACATATTCCAACTTAAATAGCAAGAATGGTGCAGGTTTTAAACCTATGACCTTCCAAAAAGTACAACTGAGGGCTGAGGCTCGTTATCGTTGTTCTCGCTCATCCATTGTTCAAGTTCCCTCTTGTATTTATTGCCTATATGAAGAGCTGTGTTGCAAAAGGGCCTACATCCATTTCTACCTGTTACTCATTTTGCATTATTGAATGGATGGCTATTCATTTATGTGGAATGTGGCTTGGTGCCTCAATTGGCATGCATGGATGCACTAATCCAAGTCATAGAAACAGTAAATGAGTAACATGTTGGAGTGGTCTGGTGGCCCTTAAGTTTTGCAACAAAGCTCTTCATATGTTGGTACATGAAGCATTACTCCTTATCGTCAGAGATGTTGGGTGTATATGTTTAGCATGGGATAGGAGTTTACGATGATTTGTTATAAATATTGTTTCTGTATTTCTGATGACTTGTTTTTGGCAGGATAAAACAGCTACATGATCTGGTTGAAGTGAAGAGTAAAGTTAAATTGCAACCAGTGATAAGGTACCGTGGCAAGGCTAGATTTTTATCATTTAATTTTTATATTTTTAATTTGTTTTCCCATTTTTTTTTTTTGGGGGGGGGGGGTGATTTAACAGAGAAAAAGACACAATTGGGGAGGAGGCCATACTATGGAATTATGTCTTTTGTTAACATCTCATTACAAGATTATACCTTTTTTATTTATTTTGTATTCATTTATTTATTTATTTATTTTGGGTGCAGGCAAGTGGGGAAAGCGGGAGGGGGGGGGGGGGGGGGGTGGCAAGAAAGAGGGTGATAGGTTCCAAACGTAGGGACTCCCAGCAACTGTATCCACTCTGATTAAGCCACATAGAAGTCTATACGAATTGTAAGTGGTTGGAGAGGAAGAGGAAATGGGTGAACTCAAATTTGTCTTAACACTTTCCACGCGACAGGCGTCTCTGCAGACGACATTCCAAAATTTCACAAAATGTTTCAAAAATGTTAAAATTCATAACCATATTTGGAATCATCATGTGAAATGCATTGAAATAAGTACAGACATACCAAGTATTGATTGCAGTAATTCTTTGGATAGACCTTGAAAGTTTGGAACGGTTTCTGAAAAATCTCTGTTTTGTATAGGTAAAACCAATAGCCGTGTGGAAAGTGTTAACGGTGGTGTACTGCTAGAGCGCTGAGATCCTTGCCTATATTTAATACTATAATAGTTTTCCAACCTCCAAAAATTGCTGACGTGACTGTTTTTTGAGTGCTTTTCAAATGGGATCTTGCAAAGTTTTTTTGGACAGAATTTGAACCTATGTATGAGGGTAACTGGCAAAAAATGAACCTGTGGAGTCGCTGGGATTGTATGCCCTGGTAAAATGGCTCATTACCAGAAGGAAATTGCCCAGCATTGAGTCGTTTTACCAGCAAAGTACTTTCCTTAGAAAAACCGCCCAGATTTCTATTATTATTGTGCTGCGCAATACCTGTAGCATTCAAAAAGAGTTTCTAGACTATTTCATCTGGTAGACCATTGGAGATATTTAACGTCGTTATTCATAATTGTTGCATTTACGTCAAAAGAGGGCCGTGCTATCCAACTGAGCATGTTCAGATCAATTACTGTTTCGAAATCGAGGCTAACGATGTAGCCCAGAGGAGAGTGATGTAGTTTTCAATGTGGTGAACTTTGCACTTAGGCCTAAAAAAATGACATGACAGATATACTATACAGTTATTTATAGGGAATGATGGCCTGACTCTGCATATTATCTGCCTATATTACCATGTATTGCATTAGGCCCCCCCAAAAAGGTGTTTGCTTGCCCATATCCAACCGACCGTGTCTTCGGTGCCGATCGTTTTCCTTTTTTTTTTAAACCTTTTTAAAAAAAAAATGTTGGTCAACAATTCTCGAAAAACACACACGCAGGTGAATAAAAAATTGTAAACAATCTGTTTTGAGAGTTGTATTACCGGTTAAACCGTGTGCAGCATCTCCCGCACGCCGCTGAATGAATGAATGAAACTGGAGCTGGATGAATCACTCGATCGGCATGATACTTTTACTACAAACAATAGTATTTAGTTCTTAAAATGTCGACATCATATCGATATCGAGATTGTAAAATAGCAACATGTCAACATGAAAAAAAGATCTCGACGACAGCTCTAGTACTGTGCGCCGTGTTCTACTTTAAAACGTGTACATTAACATACTTTTCAAGATGGTATTTAAAATAAAAAAAATAAAAAAAAACCAATCGGCCTACCGACCCTACCCTTCTGTAGCGGCTATGGGCAAGCAAACACTTTTTTTTTGTTGCCTTATTGCAGGCATTCAGTTTTCCTTGTACTATTTTTATGATTTATGTAAATACTCAAGTGTTTATTTGAGTCAATGCCGCTATAGCACCATTTCGGGTACATGGATTTCACTGTGATGGCGCTATAGCCCCGTTTCTGGTTCAAAGCGTTAAGGATTTATCTAAATCTTTACAATTTTTTTTTCTTTACAGAAAATCTTTTACATTTTAATCAAATGTGGGTGTTTTCCACATTGAAAAAATTTGGAATAAAAATCTCTAACTTGTACCTTAATTTTGTCCATTCACTTTTGTATGTTGCCTGGGGTAAATTGTATTGTTTATGTTTTATCTTTTGTTAAGCGCTGTGATCATTTTTAGAACAGCGCTATATAAGCAATGCTATTATTATTATTATTATTATTATTTGTTTTCAGGGTTGATGGCGGAGTGTCCAACAACGATTTTATAGTCAACTTGATTAGCAATCTGCTGCAGAAATCAATTGATAGACCAGTTAACCTGGATATGTCTTGTTTAGGGGCTGCATTTATGGCTGGTTTAAGTGCAGGTAAGAATGGGTTTAGGGAATGGTCATTTTATAAAGAATAGGGGGTGTAGGGGAGGCCCTTATTTTCATATGTAGATTATTGTATAAGACAATTTAGAGATAAGTTAACCTAGATATGTCTTGCTTAGTTGCTGCATTTATGGCTGGTTTAAGTGCAGGTAAGAATGGGTTTAGGGAATGGTAATTGTATAAAGAAAAGAGGTATAGGGAACATGGAAGGTCCTTATCTTCATACACAGTTCAACAATAATAAGTTCCCCTTTGGATTATGCTTGATATTTTTAAAATGAGTTACTCTATCGAAACGATTTTTGGCACACATAATGTATGTGTTCACAGCACTACTAGAACGGGCCTATAACTATGTAGGTGTTGTAATGCTTGAATGAGCACACATTGAATTGAGGAATACCTCATTTCAAAAGTTGCTAAATGATGTATTGAAGGAGGATGCTTAAGCAGCTTGAACCATGGTCTTTGCTTGAACACCGCACAGTTGTTGTACTGCTTGAATGAGCACACATTGACCGGAGGAATACCTCATTTCAAAAGGTGAAAAATGAGGATTACAACACCCGAATAGGGGGTAGGGAAGGTCCTCATTTTCATATTGTAAAAGACAAAGTCAATAGAGCATCACTCTACACTGTAGTTGTCAATAGCATCACTCTACTCTGTAGTTGTCAATGTAACACTTCAGTGATCATACAACACAGTTTTTTTTTTGAGCACGAAATAGTGGCAATTTTGGCACATTCAGATTGTGACCTCCCCATGTTCTCAAGCAAGTTGACGAGCACTGAAAAAAGTGTTTGCTACAAATGTGGTATCGTTGGAAAAAGGAACACATCCGCTTTTCATTGAGAGGAAACAGAATATGAATACACTACGAAATATTCGGAAAATTGGTGATTGGAAAAACTTTCCGAACTTTTTTTGAGGAGTTTAGAACCATATGTGCCAATGATCAGATTAAGATATCATATCACTGCCTCCATCTCAATTGGAGAAGATATTACCTACGTTGAAATGCTATACCAGCAAAAATATGTGAATCTACTATCAAAATAATTCCAACATCACAATTTTGCAATAATAAATTTGATTAAACTTAAAAACTGTATTGGGATCTATACTAATTTTTTCTATTGTGCTGTATGCATTAGAGGCCACAGTGCAGTTAAAGGCATATTTTATGATCTTTTCCAGGGGGGGGGGGGGCGGGGCTCGATTTTTTGTTTGAAAGTAGATTTTCTTGCAGATATACATTTATTTTTATAAATCATAAATATATTCTGAGTTACAGAGTGATACGATTATGATTTATGATCAGAAATGTAAATCTGCAAGAAAATCTACTTTCTAAAAAAAATCATTGGTAGGGGCCGCCCCTTGGAAAAGATCACAGTTTATTTGTTCATAAGTAATTTTCATAAGTAGATTGTTGACAACAATTTTTATTATTTGTATGACCCCATAGGAATCTGGAAAGACAAGGAAGAGCTCAAGACCATACGGAAGACGCAGAAACTATTCGAGCCGCAATCGCCGAACGACGACTACGCAGAGGTACTGGAAGATTGGGGGAGGGCGGTACAGCGATCGTTGTCATGGTACGCCATTTCTGATTGACGAGAGTCTATCCATGCTGTTGAACAACGAACAGTGAATGGATAAATTGTAATCAAATTGATCAAATACTTCTATAGAGAATGATGGCTATGAATAACAGAGAATGACCTCAAGGGGAGGGGGCACTCACATATATTGGCCATATATAGGTATGTGCAGCACTGATGACCCCCTCTTGGCAATTTACTATTGCTGATAACATACTATAGTCTGTGTCAAAGAAGTATGGACATAATTCAAGCTATTACATGTGAGCGTGTTTTGTTGCTGTTTGCAAAGCTGCGTTGAGATCATAAATGCACGAACAAATATGCCAGCATGCGCGTCCTGATTGACCAATCAGGACGCGCGGTCATTTTATAAAGCGCACGGTACGCACTTACGAGTTTACGCACATACGCATTGTTTGTATTATGTCCATAGTACTTTGACACAGACCATAGTCAGTCACAGATATTGGCGATTGGGAGTCGCTCGAGTGGACTATGAAATGAAGATCGCTCACAGCAACTCGGAAAGATCGAACAACGAGTCACGCACGAGTTGGATTGAAGTCAACTGCAGCGATTCAGGTTGTGAGACCTGGTGCAACCAGGTGCTCGGAAAGTCGTGTGAGGTCGCCTCTGACTAATATGGAAACACTTGAATATCAACTGACGTAAATACATCATCAGAAGCGACCCGGATCACAAAGCGACCTCAGTATGTTATCAGCATAAGACCCACATTTGTAGCACGTTTCAGTTCTTCAAGTCCTCCATTTCAACCCAAAATCACAGCTCAATGTAAAAATCTTCAGTTCCATCCCCCACATCAAATTTGGCTCAATCCCAAGGCACAATGTGATGTAAGAATTCAATTCTCTAAGACCCTAAATGTGATGCAGCACATCAAGAGGGGGGGTACTTTGCAAGTGAAGACAATTTTGAGTGTATTCTGCATGCTTTCGGAGCATTTACTAAGCTTTAAAATGACACCATATTTAATATCCAAATTGACAAAGCCCTGCAGCATCTTTTGATGTGCTGCATCACAAATGTGGGTAATTTTCACAGCCCTCAAATCTGATGCCTCGTACTGCACTTATACCAACAAGATAGTTGAGTACCCCCCCCCCCCCCCCCCCCCCCCTCGAAGAATGACCACCCAAGGTAACAATCTGTAGGCATGATTATGGTTGCCTGGACAAAATACCATACCTTTTTTGTAGGATTAAAATATCTACCTCGACACCCGGCAGCACAGCTGGTCTAGTGATTATGACATTCGCTTTTGGACCGAAAGCCCCTGGTTTTCGAATTCCAGTATCGTCAGATTTTATATAAAACCTTTGCTTTCAATTAATTTTTCTCAAATGAGTACAAAGTTTGGTGGTTGGAAGACTCACAACTAGGCTGATTTGTGATATAGCGTACTCGTAGGTAACACCTAAAAATGGCTGAATCGAAATTGGTTCAGCGAGGATTGGATTACTAGTGATCCGGTTTTTGGTTCGGTTTGAAAAGCTTAAGTGATTCCATTAAATAGCAGAAATTGATGCAATGAAATAATAACAAAGAATTACAGTAACAAATAGTCAATTTGAAGTATGTATATTTACCGGTGGGGGGTACTCGGATTTGGTTTGGTTGGGGTGTGCCGCTGGAGATTCAAAACCCCTACCCGTTTCTAAGGGTGATTTTGGAAAAACCAGTACCCATTTCTAAGGATTTTGCTTTTGCCTCATCATTGATTCAATTTTTTGCAAATTATCTGGAAAAAACAACATTTTTCGCAAATTTTTGTGAAAAGAGACAAAATGTTCACGAAAATAGACCCATTTGTAAAAAGTGACCCCATTATTAGGGATTTCCAGCATAAAATCATGCCTCATGTCTAGGGATTGTTTGCAAAAGAGCGGCACATCCCCGTATACCGTATTAGGCAAGTACCACCCCCCCCCACCGGGATATTTACTCCTCAAAACACAAAACAAAATGTGTGTTTCAATGTCTGATACAGGGTGTCTCAGAATGACTTATACCGGGTGCACCAATTTCTAAATGTATACAGGGTGTCTCAAAATGACCTATACCTGGACATTTTCATTAATTTAGCTATGAATACCATTGTTATTGGTCATAGGGATTGCGATTCTAACATCTACATATATTTAGCTTAAGATATTTAGATTTGAAAAATTAGAAGTTTTTTGATAGAAATAACAGACTTTTCTGTAAAATCGCTTGCGATTCTAACATCTACATAATATTACTATTAGCTTAAGATTTTTGGATTTGAAGAATTGGAAGATTTTTGATAGAAATTACTGACTTTTTTGTAAAATTGTTAGGAATTCAAATTTGACCAGAATTATCCCTTTTGAAAATTTATACAATCAGTAACCATGTTCAGCATAAATATATTTTTTGAATTTTTTGTTTTGTTGTTTAATGTATCCTGTTCTTATGTTCGCTAAATACTTAGGGCCGTATTCTCGTACTAACACAGTTTTAGCTTTTAAAAACAGATACCTCAACTTGTGTCTTAATTAAACATGAATTTATCTTTTAAATGATGTGTTTAACAAAACCTGCTTTTAAACTATGCAAATCTCGTTCCCAGAGTGGTCGTGCGGTCACTGTTTACAAATATTCCATTTATTGTGGCCCAAATGGGTTACACTAGATATCGACCGAATTCCTCGAATGCATGTGTATTTGAAGACTACACGGTCTGCACGTCATCTTGCACCGGGTTGAGTAATCATTCAAGGCATACAGTTGGTGTTCAAGTTTAGTTAAACACACATTGTTAAACTTCCCCATACCCATGTTGAAGTTGGACACTTTTTTCAGTGAGTGCGACAAATGTTTGAATTGAACACATTTTCCAGAATTGCGTTTAGTTAAACGGTGTGTTTAGTCGAAGCTAAATGTGTGTTTAGCTTAAAACAGTGATTAAATATGTATGAGAATACAGGCCTTAGTATCTAATGATTGTTTGTGAAGGTAACAAAGCAATAATTGTATGATACAGAGTGCTAGTTCTGCACCAGTGACCTAAAAAGTATCCTTCATTTTTGCGGCTGTTTTGAACATAAGGTCACTTAAAATTAATTACTAGATTCTCGTAGCACTGGCCTTCGAAAGGTGAAGAAGGAGGGCGGTTTTTAGTTTTATTTGTTACTTAATTGACACATAAATATGGCTGTTTTCATGCACAAAGCATAATGCCAGCATTTTTCAGCAGCATCAGCAAAAGGGTGGGACTATATTTATGTTTAAGATTATGAGGTTTAGACTCCTAGAGTTCTATCAAAACACCTGAAAGTGACTGTTAGTTGATAAATACATAATTAGACTTATCGTATCTTCACCCGCCGATGCACAAGTTACCAGCTATGGGCAGGCGGGCGGGTGCTATTTCCATGCCTCAATCAAAATAGCTTAATTAAATTAAGGGGGCTGTCAATCCTAAAAACATAAATTGTATCAAGCGCTGTAACTTTTGAACTATTTTTGGCACTTTTAGGTCAAAAATTTAAAAATTAAACATTTTTATGTCAAAACTAAAAAAGGGGGAAGTGTCTTTAGATGATTTTGGTACAATTTCAGCATTTTTTACCCAAAACTGACTTTGTTACGAATGCAGCTAATTTTGAGCCAAATAAAGTGATTGTTCGGTCAAATTTTTAAAAAAATCTGAATTTTTAGTGAAATTTGATAGTAAAACCGGATTCTCCGACTCATTTCCTCTCCAATTATGTATACTTTTATAACATACATCATATTAATAGTTCAAAAGTTACAGCGCTTGATAAATTTCATGTTTTTAGGGTTGACAGACGGAGGAAACATATCTACCATTTATCTTGCATGACTGTATTATCATGATTTAATGAGACATACTTTTGATTTCAATTTCTTGTATTGTTTTTTCAACACGGTATAATTAATTCTAGGCCACCCTGTATTAGGGACTGCCGATTTTATAACTTGTATATTATAATTATGTGCCTTAGATTTTTGAAAACTCCTTATACATTGTATATGCAAAGCTATGTAGAATAAACCAAGGGGCAAATACCTTGATGCATTCCATTTTTGTAAGAAAAATGCATTATAGACGACGAAAAAAATAAACCCTGTTTTACGGGCCCGACTGACCCATTTTTAGAAATATGTGAAAAAAGATTACACTTTTCAAAAAACAGAAGAATTTTTTACATATTTGTTAAAATGTTGACAGATTTTGAGTGATTTTTACTGTTATTTTCAAGGGGAAAAAAAGAAAAAAAGAAAAGAACAAAAAAGAAAAGAACGAAAAAGACTGACCGACCGACCGGACCCGAGAGGTCCAATTGCCCGTACAACAGGGTTCCTTTTTTTCGTCGCATATCAGCCAATTTCAATTTAATACCCCGACTGACTTTAATGGAAGAGTTCATTCATTTCCAAACTGGCAAAAAAATGGATACAGCGAATTAATATGGAAGATTGTGGGCGCGCAAATAGTTTGCATGGTGCAACATAGCGTACTGTGAGACGTATGTGTGATGCACATATATGCCAAATTAGTGGGCTACCTTTGCCCGCGGAGAGATACAAGCCATATATTTTTTGCCAATTTTGAACTGATTAAACTATAGTTTATTCCAAATTTCTTATACATCAATGAAGTTTTTCATTGCAATCTAGATATTCTCTCAGTATTTTTGGTTTTTATTTCTGCAAAATGCAGGGATCAAGTACGTAGCCACCAAGGAATCAGACATCACTCCTACTTAATACTGTGACATGTATATTGTTATGCACTGTAGGCTACAGAGCGTGTCAAAAAAGTGTCCAATGTAAAATGTTATTGTTTTTTAGGGTATGTAAAATATGAAGATTGTACAAAATCATGTTCAGCAATCCTGAATGTGTCATAAGAATTTTTTTGTATCCATTTTGGAGCTTTCGTTATCAAATTATGGCAAATCGAGCATTGTCAAATTCAGCTTTGGCCACTTTTCATGCGCAGAGAACTCTTTTTATTAGAATCATCATTCAGTGTGTTATTGAACATATAATAATCAATAATCAATCAAATCAATAATAATCTAACTGGTTCATGTTGATAGTTAGTTAGTTCAATTTGAGCAGAAACATATTTCCATCCATATTATCCATGAAAACCACAGAATATTTTAATACTAGATGTATTTATACACAAAACACTGATGTCGGAATCTCAAAGGCAGTTTTTTCAGTTGTAAATCTAATTCCTGTCCAAAAGTGGCCAAAGTGGGATTCGCACTACTGTCTTAAAAATTGATCATATCTCTGCAGTTAAGGGGTGAAATTTAATGGGATGAAGTGTATTTGATAGAGGATTAATAGGGCTTACCAACATACTTTAAAAATCAAACAAAAACATGGTATGTATTTCTAATTATTTCTGTCCTTCACAGGACACTTTTGTTTGACACACCCTGTGAAAAGGAACTTTGAAAGAAATATAGTAATCTTGTAAAAGAATTGTTGCTATTAATTTTCCCCCTCAACATCATGTAAAGATTATCTTGTTAAATGATGTAATATGTAAACCTATGAAGATGTGATCTTAAGGCGACGACCCCCCCCCCCCCTCCTGTTTTACGGGTGGACAGACGGACCTGTCAAGAAGGGTTGGTCGGTAGTTTTTAATTAATTTTTTTAACCTAAAATGTCACCAAAATCTGCCAATGACAAAAAATCTTCGTCAGATTTTTCGTCCAAAATAAATAGGGGACAAAAAACCCCACACCACCCTGTTCTACTGGTGGATGTACCTTTCAAGTAGAGTAGGTCGGTTGGGCATATTCCCTTCCCCCCAAAAAATGATCCTAAATTTCACTAAAATCTTTTAAAATGTTCAATTTTTTGAAATACTTTAAATATGGGCCGGTTAGTCCTGTAGAACAGGATTTGTTTCACTGCTAAAGCGATGAAAAAAGAAACACTCTTTTACAGGCTCGACCGACCCAATTTTTAAAAATTGGCGGGGAAAATGTCATGTGCAAACCCCGACCCCAACATTTTCTTTTGCTTGTCAAATAACGGCGAATGTCAAATTTTGTTTGCATTTTACAGTTTTTTTCTGTCTTTTTCAAGGGAAAAAAATAAGAAGAAATAAAGCCTGATTGATCAACCCAGCCTGAGAGGTCCGTTTGCCCGTACAACCCAGCCTGAGAGGTCTGTTTGCCTGTACAACAGGGTTTCTTTTTTCGTCGCCGAAGGGGCAAATTATTCTGTGTTATTTTGTTTGATAAGAGCACTTTGTATTTGCCAATATCTGAAATAAGACAGAATGAATTTAGCAATATTATGTGATCTTTATTCAAATTTGTATACTTATTTTTTCTCTCTTATAATGATGTTTGACTTATTTTGTATATATAGAGCAAATGTAAACAATAAGCCCAACAGATATTAATTAACAAGGTTAATGAACTGAGCGGTTAGAAATCAATTCTCTACAAAGAGCTCTGAAAGGCCAATCAATTGGTTCACTGCAACTCAGAAAATATGCATAAAACAGTTTGACGTATCAGAAAGATTTTCCTAGACTCATAAATCTATTTTGACTGTATTGTTTGTAAAAATCATCGCAGAACTTAACTTAAATCATTAAGGACAACTGCTTTCAATTCTGGGAATTTGTCACCATTTAAAAAAAAAAAGTTCATTATTAAGCATTCCCTACGACGTCATCAAAAAAGTAACTATACAGGTAATAAATGGAATTTTAACTCTAAAAATATATATCCTACCTAAAAATATTGAATCATAAAGTTGTTGAGAAATTTATCTTCTTTAATATGAGATATTGCACGCTAGGATCGGTTAAATATTGAAGTGGCAATCCAAAATGTAAGGTAAAGTCACAATTTCATTTCCACATTATACATTTTAACATGGGGAGAGTATGACCGGTAGCGTGTATGTGGCGTATTGATCCATCGAAACAATACGGCCGACTGTCCAACTTGCGCATGCATCCCCCAATTGCACTACCAGTAATCAGATAAGGTACCCGTAGATGGGTCCGCGTGTAGATAATAAAAATGTGAAAATGAAAATTGGACTTCACCTTACATTTTGGAGTGTCACTTCCTCAATAATCACCCGATCCTAGCGTGCAATATCTCATATACAAGAAGATGAATTTCTCAACAACTTTATAATATGTGACGTGTTCTACCAAAACCAGACGGAATTGGGCAGAGCTCCAAATTGAGAAATAGCCCAAAACATAATTGGGGGTGATTTTTTTGGGAATTTGAGTTTCTGGTAAATAATTAACCTTCAGAGTGTTTATAACAATATTGTGAAAGATTCAGATTAAAAAATCATCCTAAATGTATGTTTCAGTGATTTAAAAAAAATCCTAGTTCTAGTAAAAAGCCTAGTTCTAGTAACTTTAAAGGGCGATATCTCAGTTTGGAGTTTTCATAAAGACCGTAAAAGACGAACTTGAAAATGATGTAACTCCGCTTTGGGAAGTCCCATTAAAAAAAGAGAGGTACCACTGTAAAGCTGAAGATCTCTAGTTTAATAATCAATTACTAACTCAATTTTGATATCTTGCCCAATTGTGTCTGGTTTGGGTAGAACACGTCACATATAATAATTATTTTAGGTAGGATTTATATTTTTAGAGTTAGAAGCCTATTTTTTACTTGTATAGTTACTTTTTTGATGACTGTATATTGTATTCACTTTTGTACAGTCGTAATCGTAACCTGAAACGCTGTAAATGCGTGTTGTCAAACCATGTAATGGAATTTCGAAATAATTAGGAAACCTATAATTGCTAACTTAAATTATAATTTAATTTCATGTTTGTAAATGTAATTTGACAAGATAGAGAGCATTCCATGGAAAAGATTGCATAATATGCATTTTAGTATTAGCCACTGTTAAATTTAACTCAACATTATACTTAATTATTTTCTACAAAGTGAGTCTGAAAGAACTGGCACTCTTTTCACACCAATTTGTCCTAGTCTTTATACGCCTTTTTTTTGGTGGGGGCAAATTGGTTATGGACATTTCAGATATGGATGTTCAAAATCAATTTGATGGCTAAGTGTTATCCCATTATCTATTACTCATGAGTACCGAACTCTGATTGGAATGATCGCTACATAAAGTCTATGGCGTTAACTATCATTCCAAAAGGGGCACGATCCAGTTACCAGAAACGGAGTAATTCTGTTATACCCGTCACAGAGGTATTCATAGTGCATGATTTTCAAGAATGACGCATACTACCGATGTTGGTGTGGAGGGTATAACAGAAAATGATGATAGTTAGAACAAAGATTCTACTAAAATTACAATGCTATCATCAAATTCCAAAAATCCTTGAGTTCAAACTAAATAAAATTATATTTCTAGCACTTGGGCATGCCTGAAAGGGAAATGGGAAAAAGTGTACTTTAGGTCTCAGATTCTGAACTGTACTAGTATGTACTAGTATCGTCCGATACTGGAACACCACGTATCGCTCGATACTGGTACAAGTCAGTGTTCCAGTATCAGGTGATACTGGCACATACAAAATGTTCCAGTGTCAGGGGGGCGATACTGGCACATACAAAATGTTCCAGTATCAGGGGGGCGATACTGGCACATACAAAAATGTTCCAGTATCGGGGGATACTGGAACACAATTGTGTACCAGTATCGTTAAATACTGGGACAAATCACTATTGGTAGCATGTGTACCAGTATCGCTCGATACCGGAACAGTAAAATCGTACTAGTTTTTGAGCAATACTGGCAACTTTTATGTTCCAGTATTGGACGATACTGGTATACCATTATTTGGGACCTAAAGTACACCTTTTCCCATATTTGCCAAAAAGTGCCAGTTATTTTTGACTCGAAAAGGCTTTATGTAAATCAGTACTATTTGATACACACCATGGATGCAATGTTAATAGAAGGGCTTCGTTTTTATTGTATTCTATAAATTAGTTTAAAAAAGTTTGTACATGTATTGTTATATAGCTTGGTAAAGGCCACAAAAACACCCTGTTGTAAAGGCCTGACTGGTCCATTCTTTTGAATCTGCCCCCACCCAATTTTTTGTTGTTGGAATTTTTTTAATGTGTTAACCAGAACAATAGTGGTAGTGTCATTTTTTGACACTGGTTATAGGGATGCCTATCACCCCATGCTATCAAGTTTGTGACTCAAAAGCACCCCTGCTCACAGACTGACTCTAGTGCTCGCACCCTCTCAAATCAAATTTCTGTCTCGGCGGGAATTTTCAAAAGTTGACAGCCTGGTAGGTAAAATAAAGTCTGAAAATGGGGCGGTGAGGGTAGGGTCCCGGGTAGGGTACTCTACAGTCTACTAGTACATCATGTTTCACTTCCCTGTCACACTATCGAACAACACCCTCTGACCTTCCGCCGTGCCAAAAACCTCTGCGACCTTTCTCTCCAACAAGCCACTAGGTAAAAAAAAAATGTGCAGAGTTTGGGGGATTTTGACGGTCATTTTCAAGGAAAAAATAAGAAGAAAAAAAGAAAAGAAAATGGCAGACCAACCAACTTGACTGTTTGCCTGTACATGTTATACAACAGGGTTTTTTCCGTGGCCTAATGGAAACAAAATTGTGTTATTACCTAACATGAGTAAGATATACATGCACAGATTTAATAGAGCCACCATTTTCTGATTTTACAGGGAAATGGAACTAATTTTACGGTTTTCTAACAAATTTGAATCCAAAGTTGTGCAATAACTATTTGTTTTTCAGTAGTTGACTATGTTAGATTTTATGCTTGAATCACTCTGACCTATCAAAATATATAGCATGTAGGGTAAAGTCGCCAGTTTTTGGTCAGCGCCTATTTTCGGTCACGTAATATTAAATTAGTTTACAATACTAAAAAAACAGAGGTATAATATTAATAATATAAAGGACTTGCCAAGAAGAAACAGAGACTCTGAGTGAAGTGACCGAAATTAGGAACCACTGTGACCGAAATTAAGCGCCCTGACCGAAAATCAGATACGTCAGCGAGGCCGTTGTTTTCACTCGCGTTGCGAAACCAACGGTAACTAAACGATAATTTCTTGGTATATTGGGAGGATGATCATGTTGAAATTATTGACAAAAAGTTTTCAAATAATTATTGATTTGATATTAATAAAAAAGAATGAATGGCGGCTTAAGTGACCGAAAATTGGCGACTTTACCCTACATGCTTTGATTCAGGTGATGAAGATGTGTATAGTGTGTGCTATTAGAAAATCAGAGAATATCTTACTCATAGGTAGAATTAACATTGTGACAATACAAAACATTTCCAACAAACAATAAACAAAGACTATAACAATTATTTTATATGAATATATATATCATGTAAATTTATTCATAGTACTTCATAGAATCATATAAACATTGAATGTATGTCTTCCAATATTTTGGGTACAAACATCATAGATTTAAAAACAATTGATTGTTCTGCCAAACACTTGTAGAATGTAGTTAATCAGAGTAGAGTGTCCATCAGTCAGGCCATTGATTTGCCAATGCGTGCATAGGGGTTATAGTAAGATTTATGGTTAGGGGTAAGGGCAGTAGCGTAGTCAGACGGGGCAAGGGGGGCAGAGTGCCCACCCCCCCTGAAAAATAATTTGACTGGGAAATCGGGAACTAAGCGGGAAATCGGGAAGGGAAAGAAAGGGAGAAGAGGAAGGAAAGGGGAAAATGGAAGGAAAGGAAAAAGGGAAAGGGAAAGGGAAGGAAAGGTAGAAGGGAAAGGAAAACGGACAGAAAGGAGAAAGGAAGACATGCAAATTAGTTGGAAATTGCAGTTTTTCACGCCGGTATGGGGATGCAATGCCTCTACCCCCTCCAGACGCACCCCCCCCCCCCCCCCCCCCCGACGCACCCCACATCATTTTCTTACTCAACGGCAATTTAAAAAAGTTACATGAAAAACTTGGCTACGCCACCAGGTCGAACTGGTGTTCACCGGGAAAAAATACTCTTTGCCCCCCCCTGACAAGTGACCCTGGCTACGCTACTGGGTAAGCGTTAGGGTTAGAGTTAAAGTTAATTAAAAATGTTGTCTAAAAGTACTATTTTCTTTAATATTATCTTTAAAATTCCATATTTTATAAACATAGATATTTGGCCTGGTAATGCTAGCCTCTGATTTGATAAAATAGAAAGAATTTTTCCAAATAGCCAAAAATGGGTTAACCTGTTTTTGAACAACTTGTATACCAGGGATGAATAAAGTGCACCCTCCTATTGCTGGGACAAAAGGTGCGTTCATACTCGCATCTTTGCATATCGGTCGACCTCGACGGATATCGGTGCGCGAGTTGAAGCAATGTCAACTTTTGTCCGTCGACGTCGATCGATACGCAACGACGCGAGTATGAACGCACCTTAACACGAGCGCACATTGACGCCTCGCCTTGCTATGTATGTAACAAGATTGTAGCAAGGAATCCCACCACAAGTCCCCGCTATGTAGTCACAGTCATAAGGCAAAAAAAAAAAGAAGGTTTGTCTCAGATGACATGAGAGACTGAAAATCCAATGCGGTCTGCGGATTTTTATTTTTATTTTTTTTCAATTTAGACCTGATCGTCATTTGTTTGGTCAAAAAGTTGGATTTTGCAAGATTTTTTTGAGAAAATTGAAAAAGAAAAAAAAATTGAAAAAAAATTGAAAGAAAAATTGGGAAAAAAAAAAAAAAATTGAAAAAAAAAAATAACCCACTAAAAAAAAAGCTTACGCGGGCGGTTTCGGGAATGCGCGCGGGTCATCTGAGACAAACCTTTTTTTTTTTTTGGCCTAATGCTATGGACGAAATTCCAGATATATAGTTCACGCAAGCATGTTTTGTTGTTGTTTGCGGAGCTGCGTCCAGATGCATGAAAAACAACTATGCATACATTCGTGTGACAATTCCATGTACGCACTTCAGAGTTTACGCACATACGCTCGTACGCACACACACTAGTACGCACTCATTGTTGGAATTATTTCCATAGCAATATGACACTGACTATATAGTCTTTGATACATTCATTTGTTTTTGTATTTTTCACAATTTTAAAGAGTCAATAAAATGTTAATTATCTTGAAGAGACAAATGTCCAAGTTTGTTTGTTTTTTCGTTTTGTTTACCTGGTTGGTTCATGTAGACATGCAGTGGCGTATTGGGGGGGGGGGGGGCGGTGACCAGCATCAACATTTTATTAGTGGAAAAGGTGTGGCAACCAATAAATGTTGGTGGGAAAATGCGCGCGAAGCTCGCCAACAATATTGTGGGGAGAAATGTGCGCGAAAATGTTGGCTTTTATTGTAAAAATTACCTGAAATTAGGGACCGTTCATTATTTATGGTGGAGGGGGGGTTGGGACAAATTCGAAACTCGTAAGTCAAAATTACCTAACCCCCCCTACAGCTGAAACTGAAAATAACATGACCCCCCTACTAACCAATAGATTTTTACACAACCCCCCCCCCCCCCCCCTCAAATCAACTTGTCACAATACTTAGGGGATGTATTTTTCTTTTGTCCATGGATTCATTGGTTGTGCCCTCTGAACGGCCAATAATTTAATGACTAACTACATAGCGAGTGTAGCGAAGTGGAAAATTTGTCATATATTTATACATTTTGGATGGTTTTGTGAGTCTTTGTAACCCGAAAAAAAGTTAAAACATCCTGACAAAAACGTATGAAATATTCTACTTGTGCGAGCTTTGGTGCAGAGCTGAGAGTGAGACGAGGTGAAAAGCAAGAAGCAAGAAATTACCGTTTATAATCATATTGTTGAATTTTTGGAACATAGGCCTAGGCTAATTAACATGTTTTTATACACCCGCATGGGTCTAATGTTTTCAACCATTGATGATTATACGAGGGGCGTTCAATAAATAATGAAAGTGATCATGGTATGGGATGCATGAGTGATTCTATTGAGGGATAATGTGATCAATACAAAGTATGAACCTTTGTCTTTCACACAATACACTTTTAGATTGTTAGATAACTTTGGTTATGTAATGTCATTAACATAAACACAATAGGTTTCAGACACTGACTGAAATCTGTCAATTATTTGGCTGGATATGTAATATGTTGAATATGGGTTGATTGATACATTTGCGTATATCTCGGCAATGCAAGCATAAAAACAGATAACACTTAGTACATAGATAGAACACACACTTATCTCTGTTTGACACTCTTTTTTAGATCTGAATTTCTTAATTCAAACAAGAAGGGACCATCTCAATACGCTTTTATTTAACAAAATCCGCAATATTATACCTTGGAAAACAACAAAGGATAAAGAACAATGGAGGGATTATAATTCAGTAAATTGTTGTGGGATGTAAAGCAATAATAGTGGGGATTTCAAGAGGAGCTGTTCATAAAATTTCCCCAAACCATTGAAATTATGTGACGATTACTTTAACAATACATATCTAGTAACTATAAAGATAACAGTAATACGAGAGGTTGTGGCAGCCATCTTTGATTGATACATTCATGTATATCTTCATTTTGACTATCACAATATTTATACACATTGATTTAAGCATTTTTCATTATTTCTGATTAGAATTTGAAGGCACAGTAAGCTTTTATCTGGTAAATTTCATGATTTTAGCCATTTTTGGCCCAGTTCAAAATGATCTGCCGTCTGCGCATGCGCATATTTTCTGCAGGTTTCATGCGCATAAGTTCAGATAATTTGTTAGCTATTATATGGAATCTCTCAAACTGGTTAATTACTGGATTTTCCTAAATTATTTGATTTTCCGCAATATTAGTGATTCACTGACTGGGCATTTTTTCAATGAAATTGGCTATTTAAAATATTGATATTTGTATACTTTTTTTTATTAAATTGCGTCTCCTTACTTTTTCCTCTTATACTACATATATCAAATTACACAGGGATTAAAGTTATTGTGTTTTTTTATCATACTTACGCGAAAACAAATGGGATTTACCTGCTTCTGGTGTCATGTTATGCAATCTTCTTGCCACATGTTTCATACAAACAATTCACATTTACCGCCAAATAATTGATTTAGCAGTGTCCCAAGTGAACTTACTTTGAAACAATGCTATGACGTCATGGTTCACACTTAGAAATCCAAAACTGTATTGTTTGAAAGACAAAGGTTCATACTTTGTATTGATCACACCATCCCTCAATAGAATCACTCATGCATCCCATACCATGATCACTTTCATTATTTATTGAACGCCCCTCGTATAGGTGTTTTTCCAACAGATCGTCAGAGCAGGGCGTGCACAAAAATAAATATCGCTGTCCGAAAGTAGTTTCATCATCAGTAGCCTAGGGGAAGGTGGGGTAATGGCGGACACATTTTGTCAGAGAGGTATAACACACATATAATACGTCATATAACAATAAAAATCATGTAAACACAAAGCACTGTGATGGTTCTACCTTTTATCAAGTTTTTATCAACTCATCATTTTGAAATTCGAAGCTACGACGCAATAAAAAAAATGGCGTCGTCCGGCATTACCCCACACTCTGGGGGTAATCCCGGACCGTATTTTTCAATGGCAGCCCTCTTTTTATTGGAATACAGTATTTCAATGGGAGTTAAAAAATACCCTTTTTAAAAGTGTAGCAGAAATCAAAGAACAATGTCACATATTTATATGGTCAACAACTATTACCGATTTATGATGTTAAATTGACCACTCCCATATTGGTTACCATGGAAACGGTACATGTCCGGGATTACCCCAATCCATGTACAATGTATGGGCACATCCTCTCTTATTATTATGCTCATCATTGTGACTCCGAATTCATTTCTTTTTTATGAAGGTATCATACATTAAATAAAAAAATAATAAGACTTTGTTTTCCTTGATGAAGAAATACCAGTTTCAAAGAGAAAGTAATGCACCAAAATATCAACTTGCCCAAAAAGTGATTTTTGTAATTCTCGCGAGAATTTGCGAGACAACCATCCCATTTAGGTTTTGTGTGATTTCAATGGAGAGGCACCTAACATCATAGGGTGGCAAAATACCACCTTCTTTCACCTGCCTTTAGATACAGCCCTGTCCGCGATTACCCCGCGTCCGCCATTACCCCACCTTCCCCTACATGTTTTGAAGTTAAAAGGTCGTAAGAAAATATGCGCGAAGCGCAGAAAAAAATGGCATTTACACTCCAAAATAGCCTCTAAAATTACCCCACAACCATCTTTATAGTAAACAAAAGTTACACGACCCCCCCTGTTTAAGAATAAAAAGTTACATAGCCCCCCCTATTTCAACATATGAAAGTTACATGACCCCCCCTATATTTTACCCAACCGCCCTCCACCATAAATAATGAACGGTCCCTATAGCTTTATTTGTTCTGAGTGAGACAGGCATATTACAATTTTCTTAATAACCTGAAAACACTGTAGTATGGGATAGTTACAGACATACAGAAGTGATAGATTTCTAAACTTGAAATTTGATGTCTTGGGCAAGCTTCCCGATAGTCAACGGGCGCTGGTTTGGACAAAATATCAGCGCTTGGTTATTTATTTTTCAGCATTACCGGGCGCTATGGCAGAAGGACCGAGGGGTAAAAATCGCCCAGCGCCCGCTTAATATCTTGAGCCTTGATCGATTACAAGACGTTCAAACGTGGTTAGACGTCCCATTCATATTACAATGGATACAATAGACTGCAATTGTCCTTTGTTTGATGTCTTTCAAATCGTTTTAATCGGCGGCCACTTGACGAACGCGACATGATGATAGATATTGACATGGTTGATCGATAATTACGTCATGACCGTGTAATCAGGAGAGGTAGGATACTATTATTGACAAAGCGTACCGCCCTCTATTAAAAATGATCATTGAAGTTCGGCAGGTATAAAAGACAGAATGCTGACACAACCGAAACGACCGAAACAAACCATTAAAATTAATCCAGAAGTATCAACGTGGGGAGTTCAGCACTAGTGTAGCTACAACAGAGTACACAATTTGCAATGCACCCGAACTTTAATAACATATTACTGTTGGGTTAACCTGCAGTGGGGTTGTGTAGGATAGGGGTGTGTTCCCGGGTGTGTTGTTGAATTGGGGGGTGTTGATCTAATAAATAGGACATATATTTTGTTGGGCCCCATTGGGATCATATAGAAGTGTGTTGATACTATTTTAAAATTCTATAAGTCATGGAACAAAAGTGACTACAACATAATGTATACATCACAAACATGATTAAAATTTCAACAGCATTATCAACAATTTAATTAATAATAAAGGATCCCGTTATTTCTTTATTACCTTTAGGTCTGAGAAACAAGGTTTTTATCTCACTAGCCACCAATATGGCATGTCAATTAGTTCTGATCTACATTGCCTGTGGGCGTCTGTGGGAGGTTGCATGCATGGTATTGTAGATCTGAGTACAACCACTGCAGGGTACACTGAAAATCTTGACCATATGAGTACTAGTATTCAATGTACATAACAACTTGATTTGCAGATAGCAGCATGGATCTTGGTCTATCATATCTTATGGGCCAGAAAGTTGGCCCCATAAGATGATAAGATCCTATTTTAATACATCCCAGTGACAGGACTAACAACTCTAAATGGATAAATTTCTACCGGGATCTCCTAGCAAAATTAGCGAAATTAAATCACAGCGAAATTAAGTTTCACAATATTATGAAACACAGCACTCGCTTCCATTCCCGCTCTTCGGTGCATTACTCTGTTAGGTCATTTGGTGGTGGGAGGGTGGGGATTACAATGGAGGGGTGTGGGGGGTGGGGGCTACTAATAGGATCTTAGGTGATATTATAACTCTCAATCACCTCATATCCACAAAGTACTCCCCCCGTAGCGTAGCGGGGAAGAGGGGAAGAAGGGAAGAGGGGAAGAGGGGAAGAGGGGGGGGGGGGGGGGGGGGGGAGGGGAAAAGGGGAAAATTTCAATTAAAAAAT
The DNA here is from genome assembly GCA_035610835.1 of Ophiura sarsii. Classification (NCBI taxonomy): domain Eukaryota; kingdom Metazoa; phylum Echinodermata; class Ophiuroidea; order Amphilepidida; family Ophiuridae; genus Ophiura; species Ophiura sarsii. The sequence continues at coordinate 65,931,458 of CM069454.1, forward strand.
AAATAAAAAAGACCCCCCGCCCGCCCACGCCCCGTCGCATATTTCAACTCCAAGGCCTAAACCTATACATCTCCCGTACCCAACCCGTCACTTCCCCGCCCTGCCCCCGCCCACCCCGCCCCATGGCATATCCGTTACGAAATTAGCACATTTCTTCATTAACCCCTGCCTCCCAAACCACATTACATCATTACAAACAACCCCCATGCGTCACGGCCCCGCCCGCCCCGTGGCATATCTCAATCCCAAGACCTAAAATTCCCCGCCCCGCGGCTTATCCCAACGCTCTTTTCTATTCCTATGTTCATGGTTCGATTCGATTCATAATGTTCTTCCCAGTGATGAAGCCAAAGTGGCCCAGATGATGTCATGACTACTTTAGACAAAATCTCTGCTTCCTGACCACCGATTTTCATGAAACAAAGCGTATCAAAAAATTAAGAAAACATCCTTTGCAGTGACATTAAACATCGAAACAGAATTTTTTTTGGAATTATTTTTAACATATCTATTAAAATTATGTAATTTATAAATAGGCCTACATAAATGTTGCTAATCAACAAAAAGGAAAGAAAATACTGACTGACAATGGGCTACCGACCTCGTTATATATTTCCATGCTTTGTCTATGGTGTTAAAATCAAACTTTTCTTGAACGTAGCAGGGTTAGTGCGCACACTCGCTAACATATGCAAATCAAAACGTTACCATGAATAACAATTGGTGTTTACTCATGCCTTTATCCCGGAGCGATCAGATACGCTTTATATATTTATATAGTATTAGTAAACAAAAATGCCGGGAAAATGATGTTAGCGATTTTTTTCTGAAGTTTTAGTTCATTCGGGTACATTTAGGTTAAATAGACGAGAGTTAAACGTATATCAAGTTATGTGGTTATGATTTTGGGAAGGAATTATTGTTATGGTTGAGGGTTAAACGATCGATCTATATAACGTGCATTAGTGAACAACTAGAATCTTAACCGTTCATGTGGTCTAGTGGTTAGGATTTAGCGCTCTAACCACCACGAATCGGGTTCAAGTCATGGGAGGTGCACCAGTTATTTTGTTAGTTTTCAATAACCAAAAAAATCAAGGAGTTTTATTTCATTTCAGTAAATTAGATTTATAAAATTTAATAATAAATAAATAAATAATATCAATTTTTTTAGTGTACAGCGTGTCCCAAAAAACTGGGTTCAAAAGTTTGCGAGCTTATAACGAAATAAGTAGGAATTATAGATAGTTTATATTTAAGGATATCAAACAAAATATACCTGACCTTGATTGGGTAAATTTGGAGACCAATCCAATGTAAACTTTTTTGAAATACAAAGATTTGAACAGAGCGTGGTCAGAACCCATTTGTCCCGATTTTTAAAGGGAATAAACCATCCGTGCGTTGCATGAAACTGTGCGCTATGTGCAGTATTCCCGGCATGGGGTTTATTCTCCGAAAGAACTTAACAATAACTCGGACTATAACAAAAACATTTTTGTTAATGTTTATGTAAATAACGTCCTGGGACGTCGGCCTTTTACCGAAGTCTACATGTAGAAGGTGTTAAGCATACAGCCGACCATTGCACTGCCGGTCGGTGATGATAGCGCTCCTGCCATGTCAAGCAAAGCTTCATGGTTTTTTCAGGACGCTTAGTCAGTATGTAAGGGATCACGTCAAAACTCGACCGCCCGGCAACCGCCGGTTACGGCCGGTTCCGTTAGGTTCTCACAAAACGTGTCGTCTGTTATAATATACACACATAATGAGGTCAAATAGTAACACTCTGGTGAACACGACCGGTTGAAAGTGCCTCGTCACACACGTGAGCAATAACATCTTGAAGTAATGGGCTCTTTTAAGACTTAAAAGTCTCAGATGACAACCAGTACAATACAGCTATTGATTTTCGCTGGGGTTGGCTTTTTCAATCTGTTTATAGCTCAATTAACTTTTTAAAATCAATACCGAAAGTCTATGAATGTGTTTTTTTTATAGAACGATTATAGAGAGAGCTATTATGACCGCAAAGTAACAGATTGATAGTGTAAATTGGTCAGATTACAGCATTAAGTCAACCGGCGGTTGTTCAGTGTTGCGTGCGCGAATATTCATATACCAGTAAAACATTTGACCTGAAAGAACCGGGCGGAACCGCCCGTAACCGGCAGTCAACGGGCGGTCGAGTTTTGACGTCTCCCCTAAGGCATCATCGTTGGGCTCATTTTTATATATAGTCCCCGCGTGCTATGCAGACCAGGGAGGGTCAGTTTGGATTGCCTGTCCAGCCATTCTGCCAGGTTTGTAATACGGGGCCATAAGGGGAGGCCGGTGGTGTCATCTCCTGTCCCTTGAAGGTTTTTACTTTGACCTGGGCTTGCCTTGGTCAGGGGTTTCCCTTCTTGGAGGCGAACAAAAAAAACAACAACAAAAAACATTTGAATTCAGATTCAGGCCTTGTGGTAGAGTCTATGAATTGCTTTCATGTATCTTGAATCAGTATTTGTACCCAGATGTCTTTAAAATGTATATTAGATCTGGATATGAAAATATGAACACATATATTGTTACAATTGTGGAGAAATGGTTTAAATAATATAAAGCAAATGATAGAGTTTTGCAAAATCTGCGACATTCGTCGTGTTTACTATATTCTGTTTGGTATATAAATAATTTTCCACTCTTCATTTCTGTATGTAGTGGTGGCCGAGTGGTTAAGGTGCTGGACTAACGTTCTTTTTGGAAAATTTACGGGAGTTCGAGCCCGGTCTGGAGCGTGTACTTTTCTTGTTTATCTATAAAATTTGTCATCAATTATATTATTCATTTAGTTTCACTAATGCACTTTATATACACCTAGCACATAAAGTCCCTGACCAGGTGCTTTGAGGTTCGCTAATTCAAAATATATAATCGGTTCAAAAAATCTGAGATATACATTAAAGGGGAATCTTTCTTTTGCGCAGTTTGATGCCCCATTCAACAAAATCGAATGGATACTTTTAAAGTTATGGCGATTTCAATGACCGCGCATGCAACAGAAAAGTTGCACTAGGTATAGGAATCATTGATTTGTGTGTGATTACTGTCATAACTTTGTGCTATCTGAACGAGACAGATGAATGGGTCTGGAGTGATAACCGCAATGTGTATCTGGCTGTGAAGAATACAAGTCTTAGCTGATTAGCTGTGAGTTTTTTCAGTGCGTAATCACACACAAATCAATGATTTCCTATACCTAGTGCAACTTTTCTGTTACATGCGCGGTCATTGAAATCGCCATAACTTTAAAAGTATCCATTCGATTTTGTTGAATGAGGTATCAAACTGCGGAGAAGAAATTTGCTCATTCAATGTTTATCTCAGATTTTTGGTACCGATTATCTATTTTGAATTAGCGAACCTCAAAGCACCTGGTCAGGGACTTTATATGCTAGGTGTAGATCGATCGTTTAACCCTCAACCATAACAATAATTCCTTCCCAAAATCATAACCACATAACTTGATATACGTCTATTTAACTAAATGTACCCGAATGAACTAAAACTTCAGAAAAAAAATCGCTAACATCATTTTCCCGGCATTTTTGCCCGGCATTTTTGTTTACTATATAAACATATAAAGCGTATCTGATCGCTCCGGGATAAAGGCATGAGTAAACACCAATTGTTATTCATGGTAACGTTTTGATTTGCATATGTTAGCGAGTGTGCGCACTAACCCTGCTACGTTCAAGAAAAGTTTGATTTTAACACCATAGACAAAGCATGAAAATATATAAAGAGGTCGGTAGCCCATATTGTCAGACAGAAATTGCTTGTTCAGGCAGGAATCTTTGGTGATGGAACTTTGATTCTACCTATCTTCATAATAGATGGGAACATAAATGCCACTGCCTTGCTCTGTTCAATAACACACGAACACTGTACTGTGGTACCTGAATTGTTAATGTAGCACATGGAATATACTTGTTGAACCAGATTGGCTCCATATCTCGTTTCATGGTGGATTTAGTATGGGCTATTTCATTTATACAGCGTATCCCCAAAAACTGGGTTCAAAAGTTTGCGAGGTTACAACTAAAAAAGTAGAAAGCATAGATAGTTTATATTTTAAGATATTAAACAAAATATACATGACCTTAATTGGTTGAACTCTGTAATTAACTCTATACACTTTTTGAAATACAAAGATTTTAATAGAGCGTGGTCAAAACCCATTTGTCCCACTTTTCAAGGAACATCCCGATGTGTTGCAATTGCAATTGTTGTGATTTCGTCAATGTTTTGCCTTTGCATTCATTCTTTACAAAGACTTGGGCAGTAAATAACATTATCTTGGTCATATACCAATAATACAAGTTCATTATTTACATAAACATTAACAAAAATGTTCTTTGTTATAGTCCGAGTTACACTCAGAACAAAGGTTAAAATCTTTAACCATGTTGGTTAAAATTTTAACCAACGGGAGGTTACCAGGTGAACCACACAATTGGTTGGTTAAAACTGTAACCAACAGCTGTTGGTTAAACTTTAACCTGTGGTTGGTTACAAATTTTAATCATTTGTTGGTTATATGTTTTGACCAACAGTGGTTGGTTAAACTTTAACCTGTGGTTGGTTACAATTTTTAATCATTTGTTGGTTAATATGTTTTAACCAACAGTAGTTGGTTAAAAAATGTTGGTTAAACTTTTATTTTTTTTTGCTAAATTTTAACCCATACAACATTACAATATTGGCTTTCAATAATGGCGCCAACTTCAAACAGTGGCCGCAATTTTTAGACCACGTCAGAATATGTATATGAAATCAATCGTGTTATTTTCGCAAAATATTTTCCTCGCCAATGAAATTCTTTGGCGGGAATCTTGTTATGACCTATTGTTGGTTAAAATTATGATGCCTTAACCAACGTTGAATAAACTAAAAATTAATCATACTTTCACTCTTTAACCAACGCAGTATTAAAAGTAATTTTTAACCAACGCTTCATTTTTAACCAATGTTGTATACTTTTTAACCAACATTCTTTTAACCCATGATTATTTAATACCTGTTCTGAGAGTGTATTGTTAAGTTCTTTCGGAGAATAAACCCCATGCCGGGAAAACTGCGCATAGCGCACAGTTTCATGCAACGCACGGATGGTTTATTCCCTTTAAAAATCGGGACAAATGGGTTCTGACCACGCTCTGTTCAAATCTTTGTATTTCAAAAAAGTTTACATTGGATTGGTCTCCAAATTTACCCAATCAAGGTCAGATATATTTTGTTTGATATCCTTAAATATAAACTATTTATAATTCCTACTTATTTCGTTATAAGCTCGCAAACTTTTGAACCCAGTTTTTGGGACACGCTGTACACTAAAAAAATGATATTATTTATTTATTTATTATTAAATTTTATAAATCTAATTTACTGAAATGAAATAAAACTACTTGATTTTTTTGGTTATTGAAAACTAACAAAACAACTGGTGCACCTCCTATGACTTGAACCCGATTCGTGGTGGTTAAATCGCTAAATCCTAACCGCTAGACCACATGAACGGTTAAGATCCTAGTTGTTCACTAATGCACTTTATATAGATCGATCGTTTAACCCTCAACCATAACAATAATTCCTTCCCAAAATCATAACCACATAACTTGATATACGTTTAACCCTCGTCTATAACCTAAATGTACCCGAATGAACTAAAACTTCAGAAAAAATCGCTAACATCATTTTCCCGGCATTTTGGTTTACTATATAAACATATAAATCGTGTCTGATCGCTCCGGGATAAAGGCATGAGTAAACACCAATTGTTATTCATGGTAACGTTTTGATTTGCATATGTTAGCGAGTGTGCGCACTAACCCTGCTACGTTCAAGAAAAGTTTGATTTTAACACCATAGACAAAGCATGGAAATATATAACGAGGTCGGTAGCCCATTGTCAGTCAGTTTTTTCTTTCCATTTTGTTGATTAGCAATATTTTATGTAGGCCTATTTATAAATTACACAATTTTAATAGAAATGTTAAAAATAATTCCAAAGAAATTTCTGTTTCGATGTTTAATGTCACGCAAAGGATATTTTCTTAATATTTTGATACGCTTTGTTTCATGAAAATCGGTGGTCAGGAAGCAGAGATGTGATCAATTGTCTAAAGTAGTCATGACATCATCTGGGCCACTTTGGCTACATCACTGAGAAGAGCATTATGAATCGAATCGAACCATGAAAATAGGAATAGAAAAGAGCGTTGAGATAAAGCCGCGGGGTGGGGAATTTTAGGTCTTGGGATTGAGATATGCCACGGGGCGGGGCGGGGCGGGGCGGTGACGAATGGTGGTTGTTTGTAATGATGTAATGTGGTTTGGGAGGCAGGGGTTAATGAAGAAATGTGCTAATTTCGCCACGGGCGGGGGCGAGCGGGGCAGGGCGGGAGAGTGACGGGTGGGGTACGGGAGATGGTTAAGGTTTAGGCCTGGGGTTTAGGCCTTGGAGTTGAAATATGCGACGGGCGTGGGCGGGCGGGGGGTCTTTTTTATTTATTTTTAATTGAAATTTTCCCCTCTCCCCCTCTTTCCCTCTTCCCTTCTTCCCCTCTTCCCCTTTTCCCCTCTTCCCGCTACACTACTGGGGGGGGGGGGGGGGGAGTACTTTGTGGATATGAGGTTACGGGGATGTGTCGCCATTTCACCCTATGGTAAATGGATGACCCCTTTTCAAAGCCAATTCTGGTAAATATGGGTCTGAAATCCTTAATTTTGATGTTTTTCACCGAATTTTAGCCAAATCTGTCAATCATATAGGACAATTATGGGTTTCCGGTAAACAAATAGATTCATTTCCCCCGAAAATTGGTAAATGTTTGGGTCAATTTTTAATTATATCTGAGTAACCTCCCCGGGGGATAACATGTGCAGTCAGTAGCTGGGTCACGTTGAGTGAACATACAAGTCTAAAATGTGGAGGGGCGGGCGGGGTATGCGTTGCGTCAAAAATTGAGAGTGGGGATGGGGAATTGGCATACCCCCCAAATCGGCACACTCGATAACCGAGAGTATCCTGTTCGACCCAGTATTTCGAGTCGGGGCTAGGGTTGGGATTGGAAGGTACCGTTTCGCTGCCCCAGTTGGTGCGGCACTCCGTTTACTGACGCGCTCGACATTTGTGCGGAAGATCCCACCACCCGGGTGTTACGTGAAGTTAATGGGGTTAACGAGACAACATCCAAAAAGAAGGAAAAGCTTTTCTGGTCTTTCCCCCTGAAACAATCAAAACTATCCACTCGTTATATGAATGAGGTAGGCTATCAAACTACGGAGAAGAAATTTTTTCATCAAATGTATATATCTCAGATTTTTCGTACCGATTATTTATTTTGGATAAACCAACATCAAATCATCTGGTCCGGGACTTTTTGTGTTGGTGTATACCATCGCCGCCTTACCAACCGCGAAAGCCATGGATCGCGCTCTATATTTTTAAAATGTAAAATTATTTTGTTTTTTGAAAATTAACAAAACAATTGGTGCACCTACCAAGAATTGAACCCGATTCGTGGTAGTCAGAGCGGTAAATCCTAACCACTAGACCACACGAAAGGTTATGATTCAGGTTGTTCACCAATGCACTTGATAGATCTATCGTTTAAAACCCTCAACCATAACTATAATTCCTACTCAAAATCATAATACCCTTGATATATGTTTAACTTCCGTCTATTTAACTTGAATGTACCCCAGCGAATGAACTAAAAACATTTTCACCGGCATTTTTGTTTATTATTATGAAGCGTATCATCGCTCCGTGATAGTAAACAGCAATTATTATTCATGTCACGTTGATTTGCATATTAAATAAGGTTAGCGAGTGTGCGCACTTACCCTGCTCCGTTCAAGAAACGATTGATTTGACACCTGAGACTTTACATTGAAATTTATTACCAGGTTTCTCAATTACAACTACTGTTTTAAATTTATCCCGTCTTGACAGCCACACTTCTGTAACACACAACAGATGTGGGATAATTGTGAACTTTCGGGCTATGGTCGAACGATCCGTAGGAAGCACTGTTCACTTTATCATGAGCTTGTCGTCGGAATAAATTGTAAAACCCATAACCTCTGTTCCTTTCAACGGTGTTGTTAGGAACTCCCGGGTTATGGACCCCTTTTTCACCCTTTCCTCCCCCTTCTCTCCCAACGCTTCTTCCTTCCCCTTCGCCTTCTCTTCCACCCTTTTTTTCTTCCTCTTCTTTTCCTTCTTTCTCTTCTGCCCTGCCTTCTCTTCACTCCCTTCTTTTCTTCCCTCCTTCTGTTCTTCCCTCTCTTCCCTACTTCTCTTCTTCCCTCCTTCTGTTCTACTTCTCTTCTTCCCTCCTTCTCTTCTTCCCTCCTTCTCTTCTTCCCAAGAGGGAAAGAGGGAAAGAGGGAAAGAGGGAAAGAGGGAAAGAGGGAAAGAGGGAAAGAGGGAAAGAGGGAAAGAGGGAAAGAGGGAAAGAGGGAAAGAGGGAAAGAGGGAAAGAGGGAAAGAGGGAAAGAGGGAAAGAGGGAAAGAGGGAAAGAGGGAAAGAGGGAAAGAGGGAAAGAGGGAAAGAGGGAAAGAGGGAAAGAGGGAAAGAGGGAAAGAGGGAAAGAGGGAAAGAGGGAAAGAGGGAAAGAGGGAAAGAGGGAAAGAGGGAAAGAGGGAAAGAGGGAAAGAGGGAAAGAGGGAAAGAGGGAAAGAGGGAAAGAGGGAAAGAGGGAAAGAGGGAAAGAGGGAAAGAGGGAAAGAGGGAAAGAGGGAAAGCGGGAAAGAGGGAAAGAGGGAAAGAGGGAAAGAGGGAAAGAGGGAAAGAGGGAAAGAGGGAAAGAGGGAAAGAGGGAAAGAGGGAAAGAGGGAAAGAGGGAAAGAGGGAAAGAGGGAAAGAGGGAAAGAGGGAAAGAGGGAAAGAGGGAAAGAGGGAAAGAGGGAAAGAGGGAAAGAGGGAAAGAGGGAAAGAGGGAAAGAGGGAAAGAGGGAAAGAGGGAAAGAGGGAAAGAGGGAAAGAGGGAAAGAGGGAAAGAGGGAAAGAGGGAAAGAGGGAAAGAGGGAAAGAGGGAAAGAGGGAAAGAGGGAAAGAGGGAAAGAGGGAAAGAGGGAAAGAGGGAAAGAGGGAAAGAGGGAAAGAGGGAAAGAGGGAAAGAGGGAAAGAGGGAAAGAGGGAAAGAGGGAAAGAGGGAAAGAGGGAAAGAGGGAAAGAGGGAAAGAGGGAAAGAGGGAAAGAGGGAAAGAGGGAAAGAGGGAAAGAGGGAAAGAGGGAAAGAGGGAAAGAGGGAAAGAGGGAAAGAGGGAAAGAGGGAAAGAGGGAAAGAGGGAAAGAGGGAAAGAGGGAAAGAGGGAAAGAGGGAAAGAGGGAAAGAGGGAAAGAGGGAAAGAGGGAAAGAGGGAAAGAGGGAAAGAGGGAAAGAGGGAAAGAGGGAAAGAGGGAAAGAGGGAAAGAGGGAAAGAGGGAAAGAGGGAAAGAGGGAAAGAGGGAAAGAGGGAAAGAGGGAAAGAGGGAAAGAGGGAAAGAGGGAAAGAGGGAAAGAGGGAAAGAGGGAAAGAGGGAAAGAGGGAAAGAGGGAAAGAGGGAAAGAGGGAAAGAGGGAAAGAGGGAAAGAGGGAAAGAGGGAAAGAGGGAAAGAGGGAAAGAGGGAAAGAGGGAAAGAGGGAAAGAGGGAAAGAGGGAAAGAGGGAAAGAGCTCCCATACTCCACCCGTCACTCCCCCGCCCTGCCCCCGCCCGCCCCGCCCCGCCCCGTGACATATCCGTTACGAAATGTATTCATTAACCTCTGCCTCCCAAACCACATTACAAACAACCCCCAGACAGAAAAAGACAGAATTGACAGAACAGTGAGGAATCCCAGTGCGAGTTTAACAAAATATATGTCCTATTTTTTAGATCAACGCCCCCAATTCAACAACACACCCCTATCCTACACAACCCCACTGCAGGTTAACCCAACAGTAATATGTTATTCAAGTTCGGGTGCATTGCAAATTGTGTACTCTGATGTAGCTATACACTAGTGCTGAACTCCCCACGTTGATACTTCTGGATTAATTTTAATGGTTTGCAGCTGTTTCTGTCGTTTCTGTCGTTTCAGCATTCTGTCTTTTATACCTGCCGATCAGCGTCATAACTAACTCAGTATCAATTTCGAACTTAAATTAGTGATAAAACAACCTCCCGATATTTGAAAAGAATTCCCGCATATTGCAAAATTTAATTTCAGTCCTGCCATCCTGCCTGGGTTGAAACATGACGTCATCACATTTTAGCGGCTCGCGTATTATTAGATAGTCGATCGTGTAATCGATAACTGGATAATTGATCTACTAGCGCAAATCCTGAAAGTTGAAGTGGCTCTCATAACGATCGGAGGAAGAGGATTTTGTATTGTGACAACAAAGGAAGATTGCAGTCTATTGTATCCATTGTAATATGAATGGGACGTCTAACCACGTTTGAACGTCTTGTGATCGATTGGCCATCATGGGACTATTTATCATAACAATGCTTCCGTACCGTACGTTGCACTGTGGAATGAATAGCTGGGAGTCTTGCTGTTGATCCCTTTAGGTATATTGGTCTCAAAGTAAACCAGTACATGGGACCTATTAAATACACCTTTTACCCAATTTTCAATTATACAAAATAACTATAATTTCCATTGTTGGAAAATAAATGCAAATACAAGGTGAGTCAAAAAGAAGTTGTACAGGAATGAATATTGGTTTAAAAATAGACCAAACAAATTTGAGTGGGCAGCAAATGAGATTAAAGCCCAGGAGTTTCAAACAAGTGGGAATGGTGTGCATAAAACAAATGCATTTTGAGTTTGATATGATCTTCACTTTTCTAATTTTATTGCTACTTTAATCTCATTTGAATATGAATGACCGTGTGTATATTTTGCTGCCCACTTAGAGTGGATAGATTTCAAGAGGATTAAGCGTTCCATGGACAGCTAAAAAAGGGGTTATTTTATTAAAACTGGCACAGCTCCTGATTTAATTGACCGATTTTAATGATTCCTTTTGTGTGTGCATTATCAATTGTTTCGTGAATAATGTAATAAAAACTAACTAAACATTTGATAAACATTTGATTATAATATTTATAAATATAAATATTTTAAACAGGTTCGCCGTCGTGGATAGAAAAGAGACAATTATGGGAAAACGATCTCGCCCGGGAATCGAACCCAGGATCTGTTGCTTGCTTGGCAACTGCCTTATCCATTGGGCCACAAGACCTCGCATGGTAAAGCATCTGAAATTCAAACCTAAGCGATCTCGTTTCCCAGTCTCCTGCCACAAGTATTACCCGGAGTAGCTCGGGCCTATACAAGTGTAATAATCAAGTGCCGTCCTCCCTGTAGAGGAAAATTCATAGAAATAATAGGCATATACGACGGGTATTAAACAAATTATAAATATTTTAAACAGGTTCGCCGTCGTGGATAGAAAAGAGACAATTATGGAAAAACGATCTCGCCCGGGAATCGAACCCAGGATCTGTTGCTTGCTTGGCAACTGCCTTATCCATTGGGCCACAAGACCTCGCATGGTAAAGCATCTGAAATTCAAACCTTAGCGAACTCGTTTCCCGGTCTCCTGCCACAAGTATGAGATTTCCTATTGCAGGCCTAAAAGGTGTTGCATTGTTATGCAAATGAGATGCTCCGGTGTTTTCAGACACCGGGTGAGTGGGAACTCTCATTGGCCGTGTTCACTTCGAGCAAGCCGGTTCGTTTTGTTTTTTACGTCTTGTTGCTGTGCTGAGCTTGTTTTCGTGGCGGGAATTTGAATACAGTGATTGCACCAGTTTTGATTTTCCGTGGTTATGTCTCAACGACCGCAAGTTAGACTCTCGTCAGCTGCAAGTGCTAGTACGAGCGCAAGTAGGGAGGAAGAAGAAGAAGGAGAGATTTTCGATCATCTTAGGCAAATACAAGCACAACCTCAGGACGGTTACGCCCAATCCGGAGCTCAGCCTCAACAATCAGCGCCTCCACCACCAGTGCTAAACCAACAACAGCCTCAGCCTGTCCAGCAACCGCAGCAGGGTTTGCAGAATCTTCAAGTGGTTTCTTTGGAGAACATAAATCAACTCATTTCACAGACTGTCGGTGGGTTTAAAGAGTATTTCGACGAGAAGCTTTCAGCTCAGAATCTCCAAACAGAGAGGGTGTTAGAATCGGCTAAGGTAAAAATCCAGTACAAGGGCAACCGCGTACAATTTGATTTTAATAACAAACAGAAAGATAGTCTACAAAAGGCTATTGCAGCCATCAATAAAGGTGATACCAACAAGGCTGTGGTGGTTTTACAACACGCAAGTCAAGAGGTTGATAAAAGAAACAAACTGATACGTATAGCTGATAAATCGGAGGATGGTTGGAAAGTCATCGAGGAATATTTGTCCGATGATCTTGCCAGTAATTCAGAAGATGAGAAAAGGATCAAATCTGCGCAAAATAGGGCGGCCATCAAGAGAAGGAAAGCTAAGTCCACTAGAGGTAGCAGGCGGGCGCCGTATCGCAGACCAGCTGCTGTTGAGACGTATCCTAATCCGGATTCCAATCTTAGTCATAGTTTTCGTCGCTTTAACTAGTCCAACATGGCCAAGCAGTTCGGGTATGGTAACGGTAGCGGGAGTGCGCCAAGAGATCTTTGTTTCGCCTGCGGCAAACCCGGGCACTGGCGTCGGAATTGTCCAGTTGCAGCCAGCTATGGCAACAAATCTAAAGATGGTGGTGGTCAATAGTTCCAATTCAACTATAGGTGAGATATTTTGAGACCATTTGAATTGTTTAATTTATTGCACTTGCAAATGTTTTTGTTTTCTGTCATATACAGGAGTTTTTTGGGAAGAATGTTTTCAGTCCCTATGAATGATTGACAGGACCGGTATAATAGCCTAGTGTGATTGTCACGAGACAAATCAGAAGGAGGGAGATGAAGGATGAGAAGAAACGTCGTTATTTACAGAATAGCATGACAGTTGGTGGTATGTTTTATCATGATAGTTTTCTGATATGTTTATGTTGTTTGTTTTCAAATAACTATTGTTCTTTTTTATCTCCATAAATATGTTTGATTATGCATCAGATTCTTTATATGGAAGTGGACGGCATGATTCGGTGACGGTTAGACAACAGGGTAAAAGGGATCTGCAGGATTCAATGACAGTTGGACAACAGGCAACCAGTTCAGGGGCTGCCCATAGAAGAACTGAGGATTTTTATGTTCAGGACATTTATGAACGGTATGATTCCGAGTTTTATTTACAAAACTTTCATGAATATGAACAAGGTGGTGTTAGTCCTATTATTAGAGGTCGTTTGAGGGCTAACATTGAATTTTGGAGACTTATTGAAGCTAATGAGGAAGTCCTCGAGATCATTGATTCGGGATACAAAATCCCCCTTGTTTCTACGCCTTTACCTACGCATTTAAAGAACAATAAGTCTGCGTTAAAGTATTCTGATTTTGTATCTGGTGCCATTATAGAATTATTGAACAGTAATTTAATTGTCGAGTTAAACTCTCCTCCAGATATCATCAATCCATTGACGGTTTCAGTTCAATCCTCAGGTAAAAATGCGATTGATTCTTGACCTGCGATACATTAATTCATTTGTTTGGAAACAGAAAGTGTCAATTGATGATTGGCGTGTTGCTCTTGAATATTTTCACAAAGATGATCATATGTTTGCATTTGATTTGAAATCGGCATACCATCACATTGAGATCTTCTCAGATCACTGTAAGTTTTTGTCGTTTTCATGGGTTATTAATGGAGTCAACAGGTTTTTCTCCTTTCAAGTACTTCCTTCTGGTTTATCTTCTGCTCCATATGTTTTTACCAAGTGTATCAGACCTCTTGTCAAATATTGGAGAAGCAAAGGTTACTTTATTGTTGTATATCTAGATGACGGCTGGGGCAGAGCTTCATCCAAGCTTGAATGCTCTAGGATTGCCAATTCAGTCAAAAGTGATCTTTTGAAAGCAGGCCTGGTTCCCAACACACAAAAATCAGTTTGGATACCGGTTCAAAACGTTGACTGGTTGGGCATGACATGGAACGCAGCATTAGGTTCACTGAAAGTTGTTGATAGAAGGATAGATGATATTTTGACATGCATCAATGATATTACTCATAGACTCCCTTATGTTACGGCCAGGCAGCTAGCTGGTTTTGTGGGGAAAATTATTTCCTTGGCACCAGTCACTGGACATGTTGTGCAATTGAGAACTAGATATTCCACTCTGCATATTTGCATGCGCAAACACTGGGACAGTGTTATCAATCTATCTAATAGTAGTGTAGTTATTGAAGAATTGTTCTTCTGGAAATTTAATGTATGTGCTTTGAATAACAGAT
>CM069454.1:65945961-66108524 GCA_035610835.1 Ophiura sarsii
TGATTTTCAAATGGGATCTTGCAAACAAAAATTTGGACGGAATTTGAACCTATGTATGAGGATAACTGGCCAAAAATGGCCCTAAGGAGTGGCCAGGTTTTAGGCTCTTGTTATGCTCTCCTATAAAATTACTCATAGTCAAAAGGAAAAGCATTGAGTTGTTTTACCAGCAAAGGACTTTCCTCGTAATAACCTGGCTGGATTTGTATTATTATTGTGCTGTGCAATACCCTGTAGTCTTAGCCTTCAAAAAGTGTCCCCCTTTGCCCCCCCCCCCCCCCCCCCCCCCCCCCCCCCCTCCCCCTCTGGCTACTCAAATGTTTATTTTAGTCAATTCCGCTATAGCGCCATTTTGGGTATATCAATTTCTCTGTGATGGTTCAAAAGGTTAAGGATTTATCTACATCTTTACAAAACACATTCAAAAATCTTTGAAATGTTGTCAAATGTGGGTGTTTTCCGTATTAAAACATTTTGGAATAAAAATACAATAGCTTAATTGTACCTTAATTTTGTCCTTTTGTTTTCAGGGTTGATGGCGGAGTGTCTAACAATGATTTTATAGTCAACTTGATTAGCAATCTGCTGCAGAAATCCATTGATAGACCAGTTAACCTGGATATGTCATGCTTAGGGGCTGCATTTATGGCTGGGTTAAGTGCAGGTAAGAATGTGTTTAGGGAATGGTCATTTTTTAAAGAATAGGGGGTGTAGGGAAGATCCTCATTTTTATATTGTAAAAGACAAAGTCAATAGAGCTCTACACTGTTACGTCAATGTAACACTTCAGTGATCATTCGACACAGTTATTCTTTTGAGCACGAAATAGTGGCAATTTTGGCACATTCACATTGTGACCTCCCCATGTTCTCAAGCAAGTTGCTGAGCACTGTAAAAAGTGATTGCTACAAATGGGGTATCGTTGGAAAAAGGAACACATCCGCTTTTCATAGAGAGGAAACACAATATGAATTCACTACATAATATCCAGAAAATTGGTAATTGAAAAAAACGTTCTGAACTTTTTTGAGGAGTTTAGAACCATATGTGCCAATGATCAGATTAAGATTTCAAATCACAGCCTTCATCTCAATTGGAAGATATTACCTATACTGAAATGCTACACTGGCCAAATTCTGTGAATCTACTAAAAGAATAATTCCAACATTACTATTTGCAATAATAAATTTGATTAAACTTAAAAAAGATGTATTGGGATCTATACTAATTTATTCTAATGTGCCGTATGCATTAGGACACAGTGCAGTTAAAGGCATATTATGTGATCTTTTCCGGGGGGGGGGGGGGGGGGGGGGGGGGGGGGGGGGGGGGGGGGGGGGGGGTGCTCGATCCTAGAGTTTT
Source organism: Ophiura sarsii (assembly GCA_035610835.1). NCBI lineage: Eukaryota > Metazoa > Echinodermata > Ophiuroidea > Amphilepidida > Ophiuridae > Ophiura > Ophiura sarsii. The sequence goes on from CM069454.1 coordinate 65,947,324, forward strand.
GTTTGAAAGTAGATTTTCTTGCAGATATACATTTATTATTATAAATCATAAATATATTCTGAGTTACAGAGCGATATGATTTTTCCTAATTACCTCAAAATCATGGTTTTTAGAGTGAAAATTGGAAATAAACTGTCAGCTAGCAGACAATTTATTTTCAACACTTAAAAACCATGAATTTGAAGTAATTAGGAATCGTATCGCTCTGTTACTCAGAATATATTTATGATTTATGATCAGAAATGTCAATCTGCAAGAAAATCTACTTTCTAAAAAAATCATTGGTAGGGGTCGCCCCTTGGAAAAGATCACATATTAAGTTTATTTGTTCATTAGTCATTTTCATAAGTAGATTGTTGACAATTTTTAAAATTATTTGTATGACCCCATAGGAATCTGGAAAGACAAGGAAGAACTCAAGACCATACGGAAGACTCAGAACTATTCGAACCGCAATCGCCGAACGATGACTACGCAGAGGTACTGGAAGATTGGGGGAGGGCGGTACAGCGATCGTTGTCATGGTACGCCATTTCTGATTGACAAGAGTCTATCCGTGCTGTTGAGCAACGAACAGAGAATGGCCGAAATGTAATCAAATTGATCAAATACCTCTAGAGAATGACAGCAGCTATGAATAACAGAGAATGACCTCAAGGGGAGGGGTACTCCCATGCATAGGTATATGTGCAGCGCTGAAGACCCTCTTCTGACACCTCTTGGCAGTTCACTAATGCTGATAACATACTAGCCAGTCGCAGATATTGGTGATTGGGAATCGCTCAAGTGGACTATGGAATGAAGATCGCTCACAGCAACTCGAAAGATCGACCAACGAGTCGCGCACAAGTTGGATTGAGGTCAACTGCAGCGATTCAGGTTGTGCGACCTGGTGCTCAGAAAGTCGTGTGAGGTCGCCTCTGACTTAAATGGAAACGTTTGAAGATCGGAAGCGACTCGGATCACAAAGCGACCCTTAGTATGTTATCAGCATAAGACTCACATTTGTAGCATGTTTCGGTTCTTCAATCCCTCCATTTCAACCCAAAATCACAGCCACATGAAAATTCTTTAGTTCTAGAGCATCAAATTTGGCTCAAATTCATGAAAATTCAATTCCGAAGCACAATGTGATGTAAGAATTCAGTTCCTTAAGACCCCAAATGTTACACAGCACATCAAAAAAGGGGGGGGGGGGGGGAGGGACTTTGCAGGTGAAGTCAATTTTGAGTTTATTATGCATGCTCTCAGAATATTTTGTAAGCTTTAAAATGACACCATGTTTAATTGACAATGGCATATTACGCCAATACATCATTTTGGGAGAGGGGCCTCAACGAAAACCTGTTTTTCAGTTTGAATTTATAATTTTCTAAGCTTTAACATTGCACCATATTTATCCAAATTCAGATTTTACGATTCAAATGACCCCAAAATTAATCTTATTTTCTTTCTTTTTTCTGTCCATTTTCATCTATATCTTGAAAAACACACAGCCGCAAAGTCCCCCCTTTTGATGTGCTGCATCACAAATGTGGGTTATTTTCAATTCACCCAACAATTAAGCCCTCAGATCTGACGCCTCGCACTGCACACTTTATACCAAAATGATAGTGGAGTACCCCCCAAGGTTACAAGCTGTAGGCATGATTATGGTTGCCATGACAATTGATTTAGTGATCCGTTTTTTGGTTTGGTTGAAAAGCTTAGTGATTCGGAGAAAGACCACCCCAAGGTAACAATCTGTAGGCATGATTATGGTTGCGATGACAATTGATTGGTACAGCGGCGATTGGACTTTTAGTGATCCGTTTTTTGGTTTGGTTTGAAAAGCTTAGTGATTCGGAGAAAGACCACCCCAAGGTAACAATCTGTAGGCATGATTATGGTTGCCATGACAATTGTTTGAAAATACCCTACCTCTTTTGTAGAATTAAAATCGATACCTCGACACCAGCTGGTCTAGTGGTCGTGACATTCGTGTTGGGACCGAATCCCAGTATCGTCAGATTTTATGTACCGGTAACACCTTTGCTTTCAATTTATATTTCTCAAATGAAGACAAAGTTTGTAGATTGGAAGACTTACAACTAGGCTAATTTGTGGTATAGGTAACACCTAAAAATGGCTGAATCGGATATAGGTTCAGCGGCGATTGGACTATTAGTGATCCGTTTTTAGATTCGGTTTGAAAAGCTTAGCGATTCCTTCAAACAACATAAATTGATGCAATGAAATAATAAACAAATAGTCAGTTTGAAGTATGTATATTTACCCGGGGGGGGGGGGGTAGTCGGATTTGGTTTGGTTGGACGTGTGCCGCTGGAGATTCAAAACCCCTACCCATTTCTAAGTAAGATACGGTACCCTTTTCTAAGGATTTTGCCTCATTATAGACCCAATTTTCGCAAATTATCGGGAAAATAGACCACATTTTTTTAAACTACAAATTTTTGCAAAAAGAGACAAAATGTTTCGCGAAAATAGACCCATTTGTAAAAAGTTATTAGGCATTTCCAGCTCAAAATCATACCCCATGTTTAAGGATTTGTTGCAAAAAAGTGACCCATTAGAGCGGCACATCCCCGTATTATACGAGTACCACCCAACACCAACCCCCACCCCCGGATAACGTGTGTTTCAATGTCTAATACAAGGTGTTTCAGAATGACATATACCGGGTGTCTCAAAATGACTTACACCAGGACATTTTCATTAATTTAGCTATGAATACCATTGTTATGCATGTGTTTCTACCATCTACATTATATTTCGCTTAAGATTTTTGGATTTGAAAAAGTTTTTGATAGAAATTAACCTTTTTTGTAATTTTGACCAGAATTATCTCTTTTGAAATCCTATACAATCAGTAACCATGTTCAGTTATTTATTGTGTATTCTGTTCTAATGTTCACTAAAAACTTAGGGCTGTATTCTTGTACTAAACACAGTTTTAGCTTTTAAAAACAGTGTCTAAATTAAACATGAGTTTATCATTTAAACATGCAAATCTCGTTCCCAGAGTGGTGGTGCTCTCACTGTATACAAATATTCCATTTATTGTGGCCCAAATGGGTTACAATATCGACCAAATTCCTCAAATGCATGTGTATTTGTAAGCCTACGCGATATGCATGTCAGCTTGCACCAGGCACGGTTGAGTAATCATTCAAGGCATACAGTTGGTGTGTGAGTTTAGTTAAACTTCCCCATACCCATGTTCAAAGTTGGACACTTTTTCAGTGAGTACAACACATGTTTGAATTTAACAATTTTTTTGAGAATTGCGTTTAGTTAAACGATGTGTTAAAAGTCAAAGCTAAACATGTGTTTAGCTTATACCAAGATTAATTATGGACAAGAATACGGGCCTTAGTATCTAACGATTGTTTGTGACGTTAACGAAGCGATAACTGTATGAAACAAAGTGTTATTTCTGCACCAGTGACCTAAAACGTATCCTTCATTTTTGCAGCTATTTTGAATACAATTATTGGTGTGAAGTTTATCATTTGATATGCCTATAGAAACTGAAAAACAGGTTTTCACTGATTTTCAGTCATGTCATGCCATACAAATACAGGTCTGAAACTTCAGACCTTTTTCAATCAGCCAGTTGGGCAGGTTAACTCTCAAAAAATACCTGCCCAACAGAAATTTCACCAGCCAGTGTAACACACTTACACTGTGAGTTCGAAAAATGTTACCCACGAGTTTTGTATCTTCACCAGCCGACGCACAAGTTACCATCTATGGGCAGGCGGGCAGGTGCTATTTCCAGGCCTAAATAAAGATATCTTGATTAAATTAAGGGGGCTAGCAACCCTAAAAACTTGAAATTTATCAAGCGTTGTAACTTTTTGGGCACTTTTTGGTCAAAAATTAAACAACTAAACATTTTCATGTCAAAACTAAAAAAACATCCCTATGGAAGTGTCTTTAGACGATGCAATTTCAGCATGTTTTACCAAAAACTGAATTTGCTACGAATGCAGCTAATTTTGAGCCCAAAAAAAGGGCTTTTACGGTCAAAAAAAAAAAAAAAACCAGCATTACTAGTGAAATTTGATACCAAAAATGGATTCTCCGACTCATTTCCTTTCCAAAAATGTATACTTTTATAACATATTAAAGGTAGATGTTCCGATTTTCAACTTGAAGTTTTCTATTCTACATGAAAGGTCATCCTTAAAAACGTCGTGTCCCAAAATTTGAGATGCATAGCTATTATGGTTCTTATTTTAGACGCACAAGATGCTGTGAACTGTACCCATTGAGTAGTACACAACTATATCGGTGGTAACCACCATTCGCGGTAATTCAACGCTTTTTCGTCGATTTCTCTGTCATTATACCGAATTAGGCCGTCAAATTTCAGTATGATGATGAGAAAAATACGAGCTTTCATATGATATGAAAATCTCCGTATGTTTGAAATAATTCTGTGTTACGAAAATGTGATCGGGTCATCTACCTTTAATGGTTCAAAAGACGGAGGAAATATATCCACCATTCATCTTGCATGACTGTATATGAGACCTACTTTTGATTTTATATTTCTTGTATTGTTTTTTCAACACGGTATAATTAATTCTAGGTCACCCTGTATTAGGGACTGCCGATTTTATAACTTGTATATGATAATCATGTGCCTTAAATTTTTGAAAACTCCTTATTAATCGTATATGCAAAGCTATGTAGAATAAATAAAGGGGCAAATACCTTGATGCATTCCATTTTTGTAAGAAAAATTGCATTATAGGCGACGAAAAAAATAAATTCGGTTGTACGGGTCCTACTGATGACCCATTTTTTATAAATATGTGAAAAAAAGATTTCACGTGCAAATGAATACCGACCCAAAATATTTCTTTTTGCTTTTCAAAAAACAGCAGATTTTTTTAACATATTTGTTAAAATGTTGACAGATATTTGGTGATTTTTATGGTCAAAAAAAGAAAGAACAAAAAAGGCTTACCGACCAACCCGACCTGAGAGGTCCAATTGCCCGTACATAAGAGTTTCTTTTTTTCGTCGCCTTATCAGCCAATTTTAATTTAATACCCCGACTGGCTTTAATGGTATAGTTCAATCAGTTCCAAATTGGCAAACCTGTTTGCTGCAGCGAATTAATACGGGCGCGCAAACAGCTTGCATAGTAGGCCTACACTGTGAAACGTATGTGTGATGCACATGTTTTTCTTCTTTTTTTTCTCTTTTTTTTTCTTCTTATTCTCCTTCATACAAATATATACATAATGTTAATGATTCATGTTATCTTTGAATATAGTAATCTTGTAAAAAATGTTTATATTAATTTTCCCCCTCAACATCATGTATGTAAAGTTTATCTTATTAAATGATGTAATATGTAAACCTATGAAGGTGTGATCTTAAAGGTCCAGCGACGTGCTCATAAAACTTATTTTTAAAAGTTAAACAATATATTAGTTAGAACATTTCACATGTTATTTTTTATAAAATGTGAATAAATATATTTAAAAAAGATAAAATACGTTCGGCCGTATACCAAATCCAATACCTTCGCCAGAAACGCAATGAACCATGAAGAGGTTTGGGCGACTTCAATGGTGACGTAGATCCGGGAGGAACTGAAGTGTCAACACGGTCGCATCTACGTCACAGTTTCCGTGTTGCCTAAGAGGAGGACTCGTAGTCAGCAAACAATGCACCACGGTCTAAAAATATGGCCACAAAATAAAAATAACATGACTTTTTTGTGTATCAAGTTGCAAAGGTTGCCTTACAAACAGTATTATGACCTCGATCTATCACTGAATGTGATAATACGGCTCATACACTCGTGATTGTATGGTTTTGAATGCACACAGCATGGATACACATATTTAAAGTTCGCGCGGTCATCAATTGTTCAGCGAGGCATGATGATGGGAAGAGGCTAACGTAGCATGCATTGTAAAGAGTGTGTGTAGACATATAGACCCTGTCACAATTTTACACTAGTGCATTGTTTGCTAACTATGATTTCTCCTCTGTGTTGCCTGGTAGAGCGGGTTTTTCAAAATACGAAGATCGTTTTTAACACGGATTTTGGGCGCATTTATTATTTTTGTAAATTTCTTCTTTCCCTATAATGGATCGTTCATAAAATGTTTATTTTCGAAATCCTTGTGATTTTGTCTTTATTTTGATATGTAATAAACTATGCATTTCGGTGGACCTTTAAGGCGATGAATCCCCCTGTTTTATGGGTGGACGGACCTGTCAAGTAGGGTCAGTCGACCTGTCAAGTAGGGTCAGTCGGTAGTTTTTAAAATTTATTTTTTACCTAAAATGTCACAAAAATCTGCCAAAATCAGGAATTTGTGAAACAATTTTTCGCCAGATTTTCGGCCAAAAAAAATTCTCCAAACAAATCTTGAAAAACGCAAAAAGTGGGTCGGTCGGGCCCGTAAAACGGTGTTTTTTCCTCACCTAAGGTGGATTCAGCCAAGTAGAGTAGATCAGTTGGACATATTCCCCTCCCCACCCCCCTCCAAACAAAAAATGACACTAAATTTCACTAAAATCTTTTAAAACTTTTGAAAAACTTTATATATAGGCCAGTAAGTCCTGTAGAACAGGATTTGTTTCACCGCCTAAAGAAATGAAAAAAAGAAACACTGTTTTACGGGCTCGACCGACCCATTTTTTAGAAATTGATGGGACAAATGTCATGTGCAAATGAATACCGACCCTAACATTTTGTTTTGCTTGTCAAATAACGGCAAATGTCAAATTTTGTTTGCATTTTACAGATTTTTTAGATCATTTTCAAGGGAAAATAATAATAAGAAAAAAAGCCTGACCGATCAACCCGCCCTGAGAGGTCCGTTTGCCCGTACAACAGGGTTTCTTTTTTTCGTCGCCGAAGGGGCATATTATTCTGTGTTATTTTGTTTGATATGAGCACTTCGTATTTGCCAATATCTGAAATAAGACAGAATGAATTAATTTAGCAATATTATGTGAACCTTACTCAAATTTGTATACTTATTGTTTTCTCTCTTATAATGACGTTTGACTTTTTTTTTGTATATTAAGAGCCAATGTGAACAATTAAAGGGACACAATCATGTTGATTTTTTTTAATTTTAATTAATTTACTTCAGAATTCAAGATGAACATTAAAAATTTCCATTATTGTTGTTTTTACTAAAAAACCCTAGCAAAACTTGATTAAAACAATATACCACCCTTAACCATGTAAAATGCTGGTTGCGGCTCTACCAGCATTCTTTAATCGACGTTTTGTTGTACAAAGATGGCTGATTTTTCTTAATCCTTATTAAGAAACTTCATACACGTAATACAATTGTTAAAATATACAAATCCCAGTTTTTATCATATATTTTTGTAATTGAGGGAGCTGCCTCCACCAGATCTCTTAATGCCTCTTTAAGCCCAACAGATATTAATTAACAAGGATAATGAACTGAGCGATTAGAAATCAAACTGGTAACTCTCTACAAAGAGCCCTGAAAGGCCAATCAATTGGTTTACTGGAACTCAGAAAATATGCATAAAACAGTTTTGACTTATCAAAAAAACTTTCCTGGACTCATAAATCTATTTTGACTGTATTGTCCATAAAAACCCATCACAGAACTTAACTTTTAAATCATGAACGACACTGCTTCCAATTTTTGGAATTTGTCAACATATTTGTTTAGATGTTCATCATAAAGCATTCCCTATGATATTGTATTCGCTTTTGTACCATCGTGGTTGTAAACTGAGACACTGCAAACGGATTGTCAAACCATGGAATTCTGTTTACAAACGAGAAAACAACTCCGAAAAAAAAATGTTGTGTTAAAACTTATTTCCAAATTTGATTTTGAAGTAATTAGGAAACGTATTGCTCTGTTACTTAAATTATAATTTAAGTTCATGTTTATATAAATGTAATTTGACAACAAATGCATTTAGAGGACGAAATCGAGGGCTGAGCGCCAGAAGCCCGTAACCCCAAAAATGCTATTTTGAGATAATCAACTTTCAAATATTCGAGACTCATTACAATACACTGTAGCACCCAACTTATAACTCTAGTTTTAGTCAAATTAAGAGTGTTTATGAGTTATCTCTTTATGGTTCTGACAATCTAGGTTATATGGATTATTTTGGTACCAAAATCTTATTTTGCCCAAAAGTTGAGTTACGGCCTTCTGGCGCTCAACGAGAAATGAGAAAGATCGCATAATATGCATTTTAGTATTGGCACTGTTAAATTTAACTCAAAATTGTACTTAATTATTTTCTATAAGGTGAGTCTAAAAGAACTGGCACTCTTTTCACATCAGTTTGTCCGAGTCTTTATACTCCTTTTTTTTTAGGGGGGGGGGGGGGCAAATTGGTTATGGAAATTTCAGATATGTATGTTCAAAATCAATTTGATGGCTAAGTGTTATCCTATTATCACTCATGAGTACCGAACTCTGATTGAAATGATCGCTACATAAAGTCTATGGCGTGAACTATCATTCCAAAAGGTGAAGATCCAGTTACCAGAAACTTTAATAGTAATTTGGCTGGCGAATATTCATGCTAGAATATGATAAGTTAGAACAAAGATTCCACTAAAATTGGGATAACATCATAATGCTATCATCAATTTCCAAAAAATCTTTTTGAGTTCAAACTAAATTAAATTATATTTCCAGCTTTTGGGCATGCCTGAAAGGGAAATGGGAAAAAGGTGGACTTTAGGTCTCAGATTCTGAACTGTACTAGTATGTACTAGTATCGTCCGATACTGGAACACCATGTATCGTTCGATACTGGTACAAGTCAGTGTTCCAGTATCGGGTGATGCTGGCACATACAAAATGTTCCAGTATCGGGAGACGATACTGGCACATACAAAATGTTTGTGTACCAGTATCGTTCAATACTGGGGCAAATCACTATTGGTAGCATGTGTACCAGTATCGCTTGATACTGGAACAGTAAAATCGTACCAGTATCAAGCGATACTGGCAACTTTTATGTTCCAGTATTGGACGATACTGGTATAACAGTATTTGGGACCTAAAGTACGCCTTGTCCCATATTTGCCAAAAAGTGCCAGTTATTTTTGACTCAGAAAGGCTTTATGTAAATCAGTACTATTTGATACAAATGATGGATGCAATGTTAATAGAAGGGCTTCGTTTTTATTGTATTCTATAAATTAGTTTAAAATAGTTTGTACATGTACTGTTATTTAGCTTGGTAAAGGCCACAAAAAACACCCTGTTGTATACGGGCCTGACTGATTCATTTTTTTGATTCCGGCCCCCCCCACCCCCAATTTTTTGTTGTTTACATTTTTGAAAGTCCCTGTAGCCTAGTGGAGTAACCAATCGCCGCGATAGCGAGAGGGACCGGGTTCGAGGCTGTGTATTTTTAAGGTGTTTGTTAATTTAATTCTCGCCAGTTTGTCCGAGTCTATATATTATTTTTTGAAATGTGTTCGAAATTTTGAGAAAATTGCTGGAAACTAACCAAAATAATAGTGTACTGTCGTTTTTTTTGCACCGGTTATGGGGACACCACATCACACCCACCCACGCTATCAATTTTCTGACTCAGCACCCCCACCCTGCTCTTAGACTGACTCTGCAGCAACCCCCACCTCGCTCTCAAATCAAATTTCTGTCTTGGCGGCAATTCTCAAAAGGTAAAAAAAAAAGCTCGCCCAACCGACCCTACCTGTGAGGAGAGGTCCGTTTGCCCGTTGAGCAGTGTTTTTTTTGTCACCTTATTTACCTAATGGCTATATTTTGTGTCGCCTGAAAATGGGGCGGGTGAGGGTAGCGTATTCTACAGTCTCCTCGTACATCATGATTCACTTCCCTGCAGTGGCGTATCCAGGGGGGGCCCAGCAGGCCATGGCCCCCCCATTGAAAAATTGGTAAAACAAAAAAAGGAGGAAGAGGAGAAGGAGGAAGAGGAGAAGGAGGAAGAGGAGAAGGAGGAAGAGAAGGAGGAAGAGGAGAAGAAGAAGGAAGAGGAGGTAGGGGGAGGAGGAAGGGTAGGGACATATGCGGCGCAAATAGGGGTTACGGGGGTCACGTCCCCATAATTTTAATGTGATGGACGTTAAAAACGTTATACTAGACCTTTTTAGTGTTAAAAATGCCAATTTTTGCGCGCCTTGCACGTATAAGTTTCAATGTTTCAATATTCAAACTTAACAAGAGGGCTTCAGGAACTTTTTTTCTGGACCATTTAAGTTCAAAAACCGTTGGGGTTTTTTGCTCGATTTGCGCTCACTTTTTCAACAGGTTTAACATTATAATTGGTCTCAAAACACACCAAATATTCTAAATATTATGTTTGACGTTAAAAACGTCATACTGGTGTTAGAAATGCCAATTTTTGCGCGCTTTGCGGGTATTAATTTCAATATTTTATTATGTGTTAGAAATTTCAATTTTTGCGTACTTCGCGCATTAGTATCAATGTTTCATTATTCAAGCTTGACAAGATGGTTTCAAAACAGTTTTCCATGACCATTTTAGTTCAAAAAGTCAAAAATTTTGCGCGCTCTGCGCAAATATTTTAAGCAGGTTTAACATTATATTGGCCTTCAGACCCACCAAATATTCTAAATATGTGGGGGACGTTAAACACATACTGAACCAAAGTTTTAATGCAAAAACCACACCAAATATTATAAATATTATGTAGGGGACGTTATTATCTTACAGGACCATAAGTGTTAGAAATGCAATTTCTTCCGCGCTTCGCGCGCGTATATTTTAATATTTAATTATTTAAGCTTAACAAGGTGGCTTCAGGACAGTTTTCCATGACCATTTTAGTTAAAACTCAAGAATTTTGCGCGCTTTGCGCGCATATTTTCTACAGGTTTTAACATTATAATGGCCCTCAAACCATAACAAATATTCTAATTATTATGTGGGGGATGTTAAAAACATCATACTGGACCATTTAAGTGTTAGAAATGCAAATTTTTATTATTTGTTATGTGGGGGACGTTATTATAATACTGGACCATTAGTGTTAGAAATGCAATTTTTTTCGCGCTTTGCGCGCTTATTAATTTTAATATTTTATTATTTAAGCTTAACAAGGTGGCTTCAGGACAGTTTTCCATGATCAATTTTAATTCAAATACTCAAAAAATGTGTGCGCTCTGCGCGAATACAGGTTTTAACATCATTATGACCATCAAACAACACAAGAAATTCTAAATATTATGTGGGGGACGTTATTATCACTGGACCATTAGTGTTCAAATTGCAATTTTTTGCGCGCTCTGCGCGCGTATTGGTTTCAATATTTAATTATTTAAGCTTAACAAGATAGCTGCAGGACAGTTTTTCATGACCCGTTTTGTTCAAAAACTCCAAATTTTTCGCGCTCCGCGCTCATGTTTTCTAGAGGTTTTGATATTATAATGGCCCTCAAGCCACACCAAATTATCTATACTAAATATTATGTGGGGGACGTTAAAAGCTTCATACTGTATCTTTTTAGTGTTAAAATCACAATTTTTGCACGCTTCGCGCGTATAAGGTTCAACTTTTCAATTTTTCAGATCAACAAGATGGCTTCAGGTTTTTTTGGCCCCCCCCCATCAAAACAGTCCTGGATACGCCATTGCTTCCCTGTCACGAACAAAAACCTCTGCGACCTCCCTCTCCAACAAGCCACTAGGTAAAAAAAGAATGTGCTGAGTTTGGGTGATTTTTACGGTCATTTGAAGGAAAAATAAGAAGAAAAAAAGAAAGAAAAAAATGGCAGACCGACCGACTCGACCGTTTGCCTGTACATGTACAACAGGTGTTTTCTGGTGGCCTAATGGAAACAAAATTGTGTTATCACCTAACATGAGTAAGATATACATGCACAGATTTAATAGAGCCACCATTTTCCGATTTTACCGGGAAAATGGAACTTATTTTACGGTTTTCTAACTAATTTGAATCCAAAATTGTGCAATAACTATTTGTTTTTCAGTAGTTCACTATGTTAGATTTGATGCTTGAATCACTATGAACTATCAAAATATATAGATGATGTGACCTGTGACGTAATGTCCCTGCAGTATGCATGCGTATCTACAGGGAATGTGCTTGATTGACTTGATTGATCATTACGTTGTAAAATAGTGTAGTAGTCATGGTCTGCGTCCCTAGCGCAATGAGAGACCAGGTACTACATCTGGTTATCCGGTAGTATGCATACGCACAAGGGCAGGTGCTTTTAAAATTGGCGCTCAGTGATGAGTATTGCTTTTGAATAGTATGTATGCAGTCATGACCAGGAGCTAATCAATTTGTAAACACTATAGCTGTAAATAACGATCACATCATCTAGTCCTCAAAATAAGTAACTGACCAGGTAATTAATATACTCTCAACTCCAAAACTATAGTTCTTACCTAAAAATATTAAATTACAAAGTTGTGAGGAAATCTCTTTTCTTCAATTTGAGATATAACACGTGAAGACTGAATGAATATTAACTCAGTTATTTGCCCAACCAAAACCAAGTCAGTTTTTCATTTTAACATTTTGTTCGTCGACACGCAGCCTCAAACTATCAACTGGCAGATTATTGATTAACTGGTAGCGATAACTCACGGGTCGATAGTAAGATGATGATTGTGGATGTTTCAATTGATCAATGCAGCCCATACACATACCTGTCACACGGTCCTGCGTGTTCAAAACCCAAGTGTGAAATTGTAAACTGCACTTTGTTCTAACCTTATCAATGTAGTGTTCTCAATTATTAACCGATCTTCATGAACAATGTTTAAAATTTAAGAGAAGAGATTTCCTTACAACTTTGAAATTTAATATGTTACATAGGAGCTATAGTTTTGGAGTTAAAAACATATTTATTACCTGGTCAGTTACTTATTTTGAGGACTGTATAGTATGTGCATGCTTTGATCCAGGTGAACATGTAGTGTGTGCTATTAGAAAATCAGAGAATTATCTTACTCATAGGTAGAACCAACATTGTGATAATCAGAAACATTTCCAACAAACAATAAACAAAGACTATCAACATTATTTTATATGAATGTATCATGTACATTTATTCATAGTACTTCATAGAATTATATAAACATTGAATGTATGTCTTCCAATATTTTGGGTACAAACATCATAGATTTAAAAACAATTGATTGTTCTGCCAAACACTTGTAGAATGTAGTTAATCAGAGTAGAGTGGTCATCAGTGAGGCCATTGATTTGCCAATGCTTGCATAGGGGTTACAGTAAGATTTATGGTTAGTGGTAAAGGTTAGGGCTAGAGTTAAGGTTAGTTAAAAATGTTGTCTAAAAGTACTATTTTCTTTAATATTATCTTTAAAATTCCGTATTTTATAAACATAGATATTTGGCCTGGTAATGCTAGCCTCTGATTTGATAAAATAGAATTTGTCTTCTTCTAAATAGCCAAAAATGGGTTAATCTGTTTTTGAACCACCCTGTATACCAGGGATGAATAAAAGTGCATCCTCCCATTGCTGGGACTAATACGAGCGCACATTAATGCCTCGCCTTGCTATGTATGTAACAAGATTGTAAGGCAAGGACATCCCACCGCAAGTCCCCGCTATGTAGTCACTGTCATAATGCTATTGACGAAATTCAAGCTATTTCACGCAAGTGTGTTTTGTTGTTGTTTGCGGAGCTGTGTCCAAATGCATGATATGCGCGAACAACTATGCATGTATGCGCGTGGCGATTTCATGATTGCTGCACGGTCATTTTTTAAAGCGACCTGTATGCACTTCAGAGTTAACACACATATGTTTGTATGCACACGCACTACGCATGCATTGTTGGAATTATGTCCATAGCATAAATATGATCTTTGATACCCTCGGGCCAGAGTTTATTTTTATGTTTTACACATAATCTATAGTCATTTACATTCAATTGTTTTTGTAATTTTAAAAAGAGACAATAAACTATTAATTATCTTAAAGAGACAAATGTCCAAGTTTGTTCGTTTGTTTCTTAGTTTTGTTTACCTGGTTGGTTTACGTAGACACAGGTTTGTTTATGTTTTAAGAAAGCTTGTTTCTTGTTTAACATCAAAACCCAAAATGTGAAATGTGTTTTTGTATTTTTGCATCTTGGATTGTTTTTAAGATTAATTGTCAAAGATGTAACTGGCCTTCTAAAATATTTCCTGAAAATGCCAAAAATGTCATGAAAATTATATATTTTTAATCCTTTTCCTATGATAACCACCAATGACAACTGATTTCAGTAAATTTCCTGAAGAGTTACATCTCTGTAGTACCAATTTTGAAAAAGTGTTCTTAACACTTTCCACGCGGCTATTAGTTTTACCAAAATATAAGACAGATTTTTAGAAACCTTTCCCAACTTTCAAAGTCTATTTCAAGGATTACTAAACCAATACTAGACATGTTTGTACTGATTTCAATGCATTTCTCATGGTGACTCCAAATATGGTAATGAAATTCAATAATGTTCATATTTTGTGAAACATTTTGTGAAAAAAATGGAATGTCGTCTGCAGACACCTGCCGCGTGGAAAGTGTTAAGGTCCCAGATTTTGGACTGCACTTGTTTAGTCCGATACTGGAACACCCAGTATACAGGAGAGTCAAAAAAAGATTTACTCAACTTTGGGATTTTATATCTTTAAATCTGTGCACAAATTTCACAGATTTTTTTTATTGAGGTAGACAGGTTATCTCATTAGCTTTCTAAAGAATTTAAGTTGATTGAAATTGGTTGTGGTAAACATATTTTGTATGCCCATTTACGTAAAAGTGAACATTTTATAAACCGAACAAGATTTGCGATATTTTCTCTTATAAGATCTATTGAATTCCGCTATAATTGAAAACGGTTCACACTCTAGTCCGACTATCACAAAAGCCACAATTGCGATTGTTGTTGCTAAATTCGTGTAATAATGACATTGTTTTGTCATTAGGCCAAAAAAAAAAAGTTGACTTGCCCTTTCAGGTCCAGAATCTGGGTCGGACGGTCGGATTTAAAATATTAAAAAAAAAACATGTTTAAAAGATTTTTTTTTTTGATTTTTTTTTTTGATTTTTAAACAAGCAGATACTACTCAAAAACACGTTTTCATCTTTCTTTATTGTTATGTGCTTCTTTCAATTTTTTTTTTTTTACTTTGAAAAAAAAAAAGTAGATTTTTTGAGAAAATCACAAAATTCACTTTTTTGACCCAAATTTTTTTGAACAAAGCTAACAAAAAATAATTTTGAGTAAAAAATGTCCAAATCACTTTTTAATGATGTTAAGACACTAATGAAGGGACAATTTTTTTTTTTTAAAACCTTATCTAATATTTTTGAAAATTTTGACCAAAAAGTGCCAAAAAACGTGAAAAATGGATTTTTAATTTTTTTAACACTTTTTTGTCAAAATGTCAAAAAATATTGGATAAGATTTTTTTTAAAAAAATTCGTCCCTCCAGTAGTGTCTTAACATCATCATCAAGTGATTTGGGCATTTTTAACTCAAAATTATGTTTGTTAGCTTTGTTCAAAAAAATTGGGTCAAAAAGTGATTTTTTTTGTGATTTTCTCAAAAAATCAACATTTTTGGTCAAAATTGATGCCAAATTTGGATTCTCTGATCCATTTCCTTTCCAAAAAGGTATACTTTTATACACATTTGAGTCATGGTTCAATAATTACAGCACTAACAAAATTCAACAAAAAACTTCCGTAAGTCCCCCCTTAATGTTTGAAAAAATAACTGAGAATGTTTGATTTGTCTTTATATATAGTTAGCTAATGTGTACCATACATGAATCCACTTGTTTATTTATATCAAGCATTATTGAGTAAAATATTCAATATTGTGTTCGGTTTCAAAAAGCAGTAACTTTACTTCAAAATAGTCATACCTGGTAAATGGTACCATGAAATGTCATGATTCTTTTTGCTGATAACAATGAATAAATGCATCTTTTGCCGCATTTATTGATCGTCTTCATATTCTGATAACAAATATTTTTAATAATTATTTCACTTTCAGTACACTTTTTTTTGACTCACCCTGTATACTGGTACAAAGTCAGTTTTCCAGTATTGGACGATACTGGCACATATAAAAATGTACTAGATACTGGTACCAGTATCGTTCAATGCTGGGACGGACAAATCATTGCTGGTAGCTGGTAGCATACCAGTTTTATCGCCCGACACTCCAGTATAGATTGATACTGGAACAGTAAATTTGTACCAGTGTCGAGCGATACTGGCAACTTTTATGTTTAGTATTGAACGATACTGGTTTACCAGTATTTTTGGGACCTGAAGTACACTTTTTACCAGTGTTCTCTTCGTATTCACTATTCAGAAGGGTAAGACATGATCGTTTCAGGATCTCGAAATACCCCCCTTATTATTAAATGTGACGCCCTTATTTGCCCAAAAGCTCAGACATTTGATGTGAAAATAACCCCCCCTTTTTCACCATTTCAAAGTCGTCTCTCTTTTTGTGCAAAAACAAGGTCACATTTAATTCAAATACCCCTATTTCCTATTCCCTGGACAATTTGATATATATGACACAACACTCATTCTAATTTGTTTTCTTTTATTGCAGACATTAGCCTCCAAAAATATCCCTAATTTTTTTAAATCGCGGACATAGCTTCCAAAACATGGACATAGCTTCCAAAACACCCTTTAAAATTGTTATGAAATCGCGGACATCGCTTACAAAATTAAACACCCCTTATTTTGGAAAATCGCAGAAATGGTATGAAAACCCCCTCTTTCCCCCCGGGGGGTGGGCACTCATGTATAAAAGTTGTAATCATCCGTGTGAATCCACTCTCAAAAACCACCCTTAACGCGGATTCTCAAAGAAGGAAAAAGTGACCCTTAACAAGGATTACAACTCGAAGAATCATACTCATGCAAAGAATATAGGCCCTCAAGACAGAATTTAGACTGACATAAACGATGAAGTAATGCATGAGTCAGTTTTGTTTGTAAATTTATCCCTACGGGCCAACCATTTTGGGAGCTATCTTATTGATGACACATGACTATCGCCCCAAGCAACCCCTTATCGCGGAATCATGTTGAAAAAGACACCCTTATTCTCTGAAATTGGCGATTTTGATACCCTTAGCACGGGTCCTTAGCACAGGTATGATTATTACAACATCATACCTGATTGCCCCCCCCCCCCCCTCCCCCCCCCCCCGGGTCTTTCCCGCGATTTCTGAAACGATCATGCATACCCAAAGTCAATAAAAACCACTGGGACTTTTCCACAAGTTTGCAATTATACAAAATAACTATAATTTCCATTGTTGAAAATAAATGCAAATATGTACAGATTGAAAGAACAGTTTTGAAAAGAAATGTATTTTGCCACATCCTGATACACCAGGAAAGTTGCAACCCGTCTGCCACCAAGTGTGTGCATCACTTTGGAAGATGTCATGATGGGTGTATATCCCTCAATGGTTGCCAGTGAGGTGTAGAAATGCATGAAAAGAAATTTGGTCTATAAGGCGACGAAAAACCCACCCTGTTCAGGTATAGGGTCGGCCGGTCTTTTTTTTTAATACCACTTGTACCAGGCTGTCAACTTTTGAGAATTGCTGCCCGCCGAGTCACAAATTTGAGAGTGGCATTCTTTTTTTACTAGGCTGTCAACTTTTGAGAATTGCTGCCCGCTGCGTCAAAAATTTGAGAGGGGGGGGTGGTGTTGTGAAGACGTGGTGTCTCCCAAACCGGGGCAAAACATTAAAAAAAATACATTAAAAAACAAAAAACAAAAATGGGTTGGTCTGGACCGTGGAACAGGTTTTTTTTCTCGTGGCCTTATAGGTATGGTCAAAAACATCACACAAAGCTTTGAATTTGTGCATGCAACATGGGGGAAAAACTTGTCACATTTTATTTACAATATCAGTTATATATTTGTGACGCATCATATCATACATTACTTAATATAGGTATTGTTTATTAAAAGCTTGCTTTTATAGTACTGTACATATCAGATGTTGTCAAAATTTCATTATTGGACAAGATGCAATCCTTATGTTTATATTAAAAATAACAGACACTTAAGAAAATACTTCCATCATTACATAAACAGTTTCATAATGCATACATCGGTTATCCTTTAAAAGGCACACTTTTACACCTACTACAGTCATCACAAAAAATAACTTACTAGGTAATACATGTGGGTATAACTCTCAGAGTGTACTCCTACATGAAAGTATCAAATTATAAAGTTGTTGAGAAATTTCCCTTCTTTAATAATTTAAGATATTGGACACTAAGAATGGACGATTGTTGAGTAAGTTACAATCCCAAAAATGTAAGTAAAAACAATTTTCATTTTCACATTTTTTTTCAACACAAGGGAAGATTAACAACACATGTGTGCCATATTGATCCATCGGAACAATGCGACTAGCTATTCAATCAGGGCATTCGGTTGGTGAATGAGCACTAAAGTATCCATTCGATTTTGTTGAATGAGGTATCAAACTGCGGAGAAGAAATTTGCTCATTCAATGTATATCTCAGATTTTTGGTACCGATTATCTATTTTGAATTAGCTAACCTCAAAGGTTATTAGTTTATTTTATTATTAGTTTATTAGTTTATATTAGACCTCAAACCATGCCAGTTCAATTGGATCAAAGCCTCACAGGTACCATGGGAAATGGCATCCCTACAACCTTATCCCCAAAGTCACAGTGAGGTGCAATAAAACAAATATTACACCGTTTCTATTGAAGAAAGAGGCACATAATTTTCTTTAGGTACCGTACTGGCCAAGTTACCATCACTTCTTAGTCATCCTTCGGGTACGGTATAGGCTTGTGGGATTTGCTGGGAGGGAGAGATACAATATTACAAATATGATGGCCAAAGTGTTCCAACAACAAAATTAGTAAAAGGTAGCCCCAATTTTTTTTGCAGTCACCTCATGAATTTCAAGTAAGTGGGGTGGGTGGGGGTCACAAAATTGTGCACTGTCAAAAAATCGCACAGTCCATAAGGTACAGCAAATGAACGTAGGCGACGGGTTATAAATAGTAAATTCTGTGTGATTCCGTAGAAGTACGTTGGTGATCAGAAATTGTAAAGCACTGATTTATATCATCTCGCGAAGAGATGTAAACGCGTTGATAAACATTTTAATTGATACATTTTTGAGGCGCGAGATTTTATATATTAGGCGAGAGTGCGGGAGAAAGAGTGTCTCGGCAGAAGACTCCCGCCTAATGCGGGAGAGTTGACAGCCCTGCTTGTAGTCAGAACCTTACAAAAAATAGTTTGCCTTTCCCCTCTACACCATGCAGTATTTGTATAATAGGCTAATGAAAGTCGATTCCTAGTCTCCCTGTACATATTTTTAAAAGAGTGGGTAGGTGACTATTTCATTAATCATTATTTCACTCAATTTTATTATTGCATAATTTGTAAGTGGTGTTAACTACTAGTAAATACCTATTAATTCATGTACCTCAATTAATACTTAAAACAATTAAGGAAGTATTTGTAGATGTGTTGTTGAAAATATATGTCAACAAATTTGTCTGAAATATTGCAACGTCAATTACACCTGAAATAGGTAATTACGCAAAACAACCATTATTAACCACTAGCGGCGTACCCACGCTACGCACGTAGAACACTGCACAAGGGATAGAATCTGGATAAATTATGCTAATGAGTACACCAGCAGCTAGCCAGCGTGACCGCTGGGCTGTTTTGGAGCACTGCGCAGCTCATTATGACGTCAGTGTTTTGTGAGGCCGGCCGAACTTTTCACAGACTTGGATTCAAGAATGAATTGAGTGGCCGAACGTCTGTCGATGTTTTCCGATGATGACGTCATCAGACCTTGATCATTTTTAGATCAAATGAAAACAGACAAAATGGCGGAGTAGTGGGAAAAAGTTCCGTGAAAATCGATGCAGTTTTTCGAAAGTTATGCTACTTTTTGGGTACGTTTCCCCCCCCCCCCGCTTTTCGATAAATACTGCAGAATTGCGTAGACAATTCTTTGACAATATGCATGATGGAATGTGGTTAAAAAATGACATTTAGAAATTTAGTTTAGAACTGGGAATTTAGCGATAGTAAATCTAGACTGTGTTGAATAAGTTAATCATTGAATCAGCAAGAAACCTCTTGAAACTTTCAGAAACTAGCAGTTTGAATATCACATTTTATTTTATTCTCAAGTCATTTTTACACACGCTAGTATAGTAGTAATATGATCCGTCGCCAATTTGGTCCAATTGCGCATGTCTTGTGGCCTCGCTGTGACTGCCGATGTGTCCCTAGTATTTATAAAGAGTACTGTTCTACGTGCTACGCTCGGGTCCCCGCTAGATGCTTATGCAACATTACCTACCTCTGAAACCACATAAACCCCCTACAACCCCCACACACACACAAACCAGGTTGATTTATAATCATAACCCTCCTAATCCATTTATCGTGGCAACTTTTATAATAAATTTTTTATATCATATTTATATATAATATAATATAAAGTTAATAATAATATAATATAATATAAAGTTGTTTACCAACCCACGGTGTTTACAATAACAACAAATATTAACAACTACCGGCGAATGTCGCAACGAAAAATAAGCAAGGACATCCACCGGTGTGGCAACTTTATTAACCCCTACCTCTCAAACCGCATAAACCACCTACAACCCCCCTACACACACACCAACCAGGTTGATTTATAATCATAACCCTCCTAAACCATTTATCGTGGGGACTTCGTTAACTCTCGGTCCCTCGGATTGTTTGGCATGCCGACTTAAAGTCAAGAAATCAGGTTGCTTTATTAACCCCCACAAAATGCTACTTGTACCAAATCACTATAACCCTAGGCCTATATCCTCAACCATTTTCTGTGGTTTTACCCCCACCCGGCATGACACCACATCATTACCCCTAACAGGCATATAACCATTTCTTATGTGGCTTATGCGCCATGTGTAGGAGTGCGTATAGTGCCGCGGCAGTGAGCCATTGCGCAAACATGCACGCGACGTGTTGCCACGGTATGATTGCACGGTAGTACGCGCAACGTACAACAAATCGTGCGATTCTAGTGGCCTTTGTGAGCCAAATTCGAGAAGTTTTTTTGCTGTTTTTGGAGCCAATTGTTAACCAATTCACTGGAATATACTTTCACTCTTCCCGTTATTTCCTATATCTTTCATGTAAATTAGGCGACACTTTGATCACAACTAACGGAGTACTAAGGATAACAAACACACACTGTTTCTAGATTTATAGTAAAACATATACCGTGACACCGCTGCCAACCAAATCCCTTTAAATCAACAAGATGAGATGCCTGGTATTTTGAGCCACTACAAACTTAGCTTTTCCAAGTTTGTCAGAAAGTGTAATTTTTGCACAAAACAATGAAAGTATTGGTAAAACTGAAAGGTTGAGTCGGTCAGGAAATGGGAAATCAACTTTCAATAGCCGTATTACACACCTCATACATTTTGCATTACATAATGACTCTTTTTATCAATAAAAATGTAAGAGTAATTAAACATCATTGATAAGATTTAAGAGATTCACATAGCTATCAAAGGATATTTTAAGGACTTCCCACAATGCATTGCGCGAAAGTTTTATAGAAATAAGAAAAAGGAACACTGATAACTAATTTATTCATTGATGTAAACGATAAACGCGCTATGAAGTCATGATTGTGTGCATATGTCTATGGGAATCGAGACAAGTTGGAGACCAGAATTAAGGCATTTTGCAAAAACACAATGCATTGTGGTGGTGTCTTTAAAATCTTCTTTGCGTAGCTATATGAAGAGCTGTTTTGCAAAAGGGCTTACACCCACTTCTGCCTTTTTACTCATTTTGCATTATTCAATAGATGGCTATTCATTATGTGGAATGTGGCTTGTATTGATGGAGCCTCAATTGGCGTAAGTCATAGAAACAGTAATGAACACAGCCATATAATAATTTGATTAATTCCATGGACTTGTCAATACAAATTCACAAATGCAAAATGAGTAATATGTCGGGGATGGTCTGTAGGCCCTGTAGGCATGTCCAAGGACTTTCAAAAAGTACACTAAATAAGTAATTTCATTAATGTGAAAAAGCACCCCTAAACAAGTATGGACAATATTTTGCATACCTAAGTAAGTATTATCAGTTTTTTCAATACCCTAAACAAATAGATAAACTATAAAGTATTTCTATACCCTAATTATGTATTGTTTAGTTTAAAACATCTTATCAAGTACACTTTCAAATTCGTCCTTCCCGAAAATATTAAGAAATAAGTGCTAACTTGACCTACTCAGATTACTTTTATGCGACGGATAGTAATTACACTATATCCAGCCCGTAAATCGCAGGTATTATGATCCTCAAGGAACAAATAAGGACCCCGACTACGTAAGACCACAGTATGACAAGTATTCCTTAATTTTGCTTCTTTTCACGTTACGTACGTATTGTACCTCGGCTTTAAATATTTACGTGATTTTTTGGACACACCCGATACCCCTCTTGTAACAAAGAGCACCCCGGGAGCGGGAGGGTTCACCATATTTTCCAATTGGGGCCCTAGGTTTAGGTTATGGTTTAGGGTAAGGTTTAGGGTGGGGTTGGGATTAGAGCTAGAGTTAAGGTAAGGAATACATGGTATTCTTGTTGGCGCATATACAGGGTGAGTCAAAAAACTGCAATAGTTTTAAATAATTACGTGATTTTTTGGACACACCCGATACCCCTCTTGTAACAAAGAGCACCCCGGGAGCGGGAGGGTTCACCATATTTTCCAATTGGGGCCCTAGGTTTAGGTTATGGTTTAGGGTAAGGTTTAGGGTGGGGTTGGGATTAGAGCTAGAGTTAAGGTAAGGAATACATGGTATTCTTGTTGGCGCATATACAGGGTGAGTCAAAAAACTGCAATAGTGGAAAGAAGCCATCTTGTTTTCAAAACCAAGTTGAAGTTGGAAACTTTTTAAACGTTGCAAGAATGATATATTTGTTCCTAACTTTATGTGAATAAATGAAGTCAATCGCAATTCTCTTTTATCTTTAGTGAACCTTTTACTACACAACCCAATTTACTTGGTTGTCCACGAGTACAGTGATTTTCAATTGAAATTGCACACATTTCATGTTCCGATTTGATTATCCCGCCAACAAAAATTTGGAATAATTTCATTTGTATTCAAATCTAGAGCATTATAAGGAATTCATAGCATGGGTTATGTAAATTGATCATTTTATTTCCCATGTAAACAAGAAATGAAGCATTAAATTCCAATTACGTCACAAATTTACTCGAATTTTCAATTGTTAATGAGAGACGCATTTTGCAATCTTATGCCTGTTTTGGGTGTTTCGTGGACAAGCGTGTGAACTGGGTGCATGGGTAAAAAGGTTCACCAAAGGCAAACGAAAAATGCGATTGACTTTATTCTTTCACATGAGATTAGTAACAAATATGTTATTCTTATAACGTGTGCAAAATTTCAAACATCAACTTGGATTTGAAAACAAGATGGCTTCTTTCCACTATTCCAGTCTTTTTTACTCACCCTGTATGTCGAAGAGGGAATACAGTTAACTCAAAACGAAGTATAGTGATTTATAGCCACGACGAGAATGCTGTAGTTTTTAAATGGGGTGAACTTTGCACTAATCATAAAATAATTTTAAAGTATTGTTCATGAACAATTTCAATATTTGACCTTACATTCATAAAATACACCATTGAAATGTGAAATGTTTGTTGGTAACATTATCTAGGAAATGTAGAAGTTCACAGTTCATTTACATTGCAGTGTGTGGGAGAGATTTAATGTTTATATATCGGAGCAATAATTGTTCTGAGCATGATCAGTTGGAAGTTTCCATCTTTGTGTGAAATCACCAATAAGAATAACGTGTATAGGGTTTACTAAGTAGGAAATTGGTAAAGTAGTACAACGTGCCACTGTCTGTGCCGGTATGTTTTGCACAGATCGTGTTAGGCTGTCCACATGAAATGAACTCGGGGATGGAACACTTTAACATACTTATTTCTATAGTTCCCAATTTGGCTATTTCGCTCCTACCAAATGGTATGCGTTCAACGGTTACCGAACGGTTATTTAAGCGTTCTTATAATAAGGGTTCCTTGGCTTGAACGGTTAGCTCATTTAAATATTTAGTTTGCCTAAGCGTTCTTTTTAAAGCGTTCCTTGACTTGTACGGTTAGCTCATTTAAATATAAGTTCGCCTAAGCGTTCTTTTTAAGCGTTCCTTGGCTTGAACGGTTATAAGCGGTCGACTAGCTTTCGTTACCGGTCACCTAAGCGTTCTTTCTAAGCCTTCCTTGGCTCGAACGGTTAGCTCATTTAAATAACTAGGCTCCTACGAGCGCTTAACGAACGCTTATAAGCGGTCAATTAGCGTTTGAAGCCGCAAATGCTTATAAATTATACTAACCATAGGAATTTCCTTAAGCGATCATTGAACGGTTTTCGAAGATTAGTGGAACGCTATATACTGATTTAGGTAAGGGGTGGTACCAAATATACATTTCCCTATCTTCACCTTTAGACCAAAGAAGATTTTAATGTCACAACCACAATGCATTGCGCCAACTCAAGATTTTTTTTCTGCCACGTTGCATTTGGATTTTCCCTTATCGATACTTTTAACAATACGATCGATATATCAGTGACCTTTGGATCCTGAGATATCAATCACGCATGACACGTATCGGAAAATCTATGGTTCCCCTGTCTTTTTATTTTTCCAATATCTGTGAGTATCAATTTGCTTACTATAGTCCAATTAATTATTGAACAAACAACACGCACGCAGCACGAAGATGATCGCGCCCAAAATGCTCACGCTTATGGACGGTGGCGCACTTCACACAATGTACGCAATACGCTGCTTCAATGTGTTCGTTCAATTAATATTAATCCTACTTTAGTCAAGTTCTTCTGGTTTTTGGTCAAAATTGATGCCAAATTTGGCTTCTCTGATCCATTTCCTTTCCAAAAATGTATACTTTTATATACATTTGAGTCATAGTTCAATATTAAATTACAGCATTCACAAAATAAAAAAAATAAAAAAATTCCTTAAGTCTCCCCTTAAATACTGTGTTTTAGATGAGTAGTTTGTATTTGGTGAGATCATGTGCATACTTTGGACTTCTACACCATGCTGCTTCCCAGAATTGATGGACATTTTTTAAATATCACTATGTTATATGGTGAACCCTGGGGTGATTTTGACATAGTGTTTGCTTGAGTGAACTCCATCTTCAGTCATTCTATTTAATCTGTATTGATAGATGAAGGAATTCAACATAACGTAATTCTCCATACTGGAATTTTTCGTCACGGAATTCTACAATAAACACGAAAGTTCACTACCATCTTCTATTCCATAATCGGCTAACGTGGTATCACTATCCAGTTGGTTTTTTGCCGTGAAATACCAAATGGAACAATTCCATGCCCGTCTTCTGTTTGATAGCATGAATCAATGTTGCCACAGTAAAGTCATCTGGAACTTTTACTATTGAGAACCCAGATCCATCCATTTTGCGAATACGAATGTTGATCATTTTGTTATTGCCACAAGGCCTCAGAACTATGCGGAGAGTGCTTTTGTCTTCAATACCATAGTCACAAACAGTGCCAATATTCTGAAGCGGTTTTCCAGCGTATATCAGTCGTTGCTGGTCTGGTGGAAATCCGAAAATGTCCTGGATCTTGACCTTGATTTTGTCAACAGTATCTGCAGGATCAACGTCATGCAAAATTGTCTTCCCTGTCAGAGTCTTGACAAATAGTGTCAAGTGTTCCTGTGATTTGTTGTTGTATTTATGCAGAAAAACAATCTGACCAGCAACAATATTGTAATCGCATAATCTTGTGTTGGTAAACATAGGAATTGCATTTACCCGCTTGTTACTTGTGAGACGTTGCTGAGAAGGCAGCATTCCAGTTTGTCTCAGTACTTCCACTTTCAAGTCCTGAACACTGAAACTGGAATTAACTTCTACAGTTATGCGTGAGCCATTTTCCTTTTGGACAAAGATAGGAAACATGCCCGACTTGTGACTGGTGACGTCCACATTAAGCACAACTGATGATTCAGTGCACCAGCCGACGAGATGTTCATCGTTACGCAACACTTTATCACTGCAGCACAGACGTTGTTGATCTACTGGAATACCGGTACTCGCTGCAATATCAGCTTTGATTTGGGAGACCAAAGTATGAGGTAAAAAGGCTCGTCTTATAGTCTTTTTCCTCTCAGGTATCCGGATGCGAACAAGTAACCCAGAGCTCACACTAACAATTCCACCTTCTGTGACACGGTACGATGAAATGGTTTGGTCGTCTTCTAGTTGAAGTCTGTTGTGTGTTAAGACTTGGAGATAATGTGGTATGTCATACACATTCTGGATCCGAAGCTTGAGGCTGGCGATGCTGTCTTCTGGCTCTACAATCACTGTTTGCATTCTATATTTTGTGTCCATAGAAAGCCTGAGCTGAATACCTGAATGAGACAAACAAATTACATGAATTAAATATTTGTCTAGACAAGGGATAACATGCCCATTTTTGCTTGATAAAATCATTGAGCATTTATTGAGCCTTGATTATTACTATTAATTTTTTGGAGAGGGGGAGGGGGGGGGGGGGGAAATGGGGGTTGGCAAGACAAAATGCGCTTGAAGCGCGCAAACATCTTGGCTTTTAATGTAGAAATTGCCTGGAATTAGTTTAATTTGTTCTGAATTAGACATTTTAGACCAATTTGTAAGTAATTTTGACATTTAAACTCCAAATTTTCAATTGTTTGGGGGCCAAATGGGCTGGGGTTGAGCTGACTGAGGGGGTAATCGGGGGGGGAGGGGGGGGGGGGGGAAGGTTGCGAGAGGTATTTCCCCCCCCCCCCACACCTTACTTTGTTGTGTCTACTGAATTATGATGATGTTCAATTCATATGCTAAATACAGGACTTCATGCTCAATAGCTAATTTTATTAATTACCTATTGAGCATGAAAAGATGCTCAATAATATTAATCAAGTATAAATAGAACTTATTCCATACCGAAGAGCTTGTGCAGTTTGAGCATATGGAACAGATTCCTACGGAGAGGTATCCATAAGGGGATAGAAATATCCTGCACATCGTGCAAAATTCAATTCTTTTGGTTCTGTGTGCGAGTGGTAATAAAAGTTGTGTAATTTGTTCTTCTTCTAGTTTAACCCATCAAAAAGGTTTGTTTGCCCAAACAAGAGGGAAAAAAGATGGGGGGGGGGGGGGGGGGGGAGGTCAGTCGGTTACTTTTTCGTTGTTGTTGTTTTTGTTGCTATAGACACTTTTAGAGAAGAAAAAGACTATACAATTTGATTTTAACACACTTTAATACATATGTATTTGGTTTTAATATGTACCATAGCTGCAGCTGGCAGCCCGTAGCGGCGTAGCTGGATGGTTTGACATGATCTGTTTTCCACTAGATTGTGGTAGGATCTTGGATTTGCATCACCTTGGTGTTTTAAAGGATGGATATGTGGGAATCAGTAAATTACAGGGCAGTTCTGTTGATTAGTTTGGCAAATTAAGATGAAAATATCATTTAATACATATATTTTCAACATAAAACATTATTTTAAAAAAAAGAATCTAAAAAAAAATGCATAGGTTTTTGAGATTTTATGGGTTGGTCACGTTCAGGCAAACAAACCTTTTTTTATAGGCCTAATGCCAACGCTAAAAGTACCGATATTGACTTGTGATAAGTACTTGTTCAGGGATTTACTGGACTCAAGTATTAACACTTTCCACGCGGCTATTATTTCTACCATACACAAAACAGATTTTTCAGAAACCTTTCACAATTTTCAAAGTCTATCTCAATGATTCTTAACACAATACTAGGCATGTTTGTACTTATGTCAATGCATTTCTCATGGTGATTCCAAATACGGTAATGAAATTCAATAATATTGACATTTTTTAAACATTTTGTGACATTTTGGAATGTCGTCTGCAGCTGCCTGCCGCGTGGAAAGTGTTAAGATTTCTGATAAAAACTTAATATTGATTGATCGATACTATAAATACCCAATGTACACGGTTGCGCATTTGTCGGTGATGTGAAATCACAAATATTGTTTTGTATGTCTACACACAGAAAAATCGCGACCTCGATATGTAAAAAAATAATATGTATAACGATGTTGTGTATATTTTCGACGAGTTTCTACACAACTTCGGTAGAATTGTTGTCCAACCAGTTTACCAGTTGGCATGTAGATATTAAAAATACACAATTAAACGCAAAGCGGAAATGTTACATAGTTTGTGTATTTTTTTACATATTAAAAAGGTAAAAGTGTCGAATTACATTCTTATAATGTACAAATCTTTCAAAAATACCACTTTGCGATGTAATTTTGCGCGCAAGATCGATCACACTTGAGCAAAATGGCGGACATGGCGGAGGCAGAAGAGCTGAAGCCCAAGTGGATAGAATTAATGAAGGCTTGGGGCCTCCAGTCTTTTGTTGAAGCATTCAAAGGCTATTTGTAAGGAAGTGCACATGCATGTATGATGTAATGTAATACGGCTCGGACCTGGGGAAGCTTCTATGGTTACGCTATCCGTGCATGTATACTGCACTGCACTCCCGGGACTCATTGCGTGATTGCGGCACTGCATTCAGCCATTCAGCATATCAATGTACTATGGTCAGGGGCGTCGATCCTGGGGGGGGGGGACGAGGGGGACGTGTCCCACCTAATAATCACGTATTTAACTTTTAAGTTATACCTAATATTCATGTATTTAATTTTTAAATTATACCTAATAATCATGTATTTAACTTTTAAATTATACCTAATAATCATGTATTTAACTTACCTAACTGGTGAGGTAAAAGAACTACATAAAAAATTATGTTATTATTTTACCTAATATTTATGTATTTTACTTACCTAACTGCTAGGTATATTTTACATAATTACAAATTCGGTAGAATATACCTATTTGTTCGAGAGTTCGTATTGCACCTAACGTTATGTATTTTTTTTACATAACTTACGTATTTTTTTTTCTGTGTGTATTATACTCATGTTGTACTGTATGCAACATGTTGTCATTCAGTATGGAAACCTCACCTAAAATGGAATAGAAGTTTAAAGTACGCTTACAATGATGCAATGAATTAATGAATTCAGAAACCGACTACTGCAGTTACAATGTATGTGAAGGATTCTATGCAATGTGGATTGCTTACCTAGATTCAGTATTGATTTATCTTGAACGTTGTAGTCTGACAGAGTTTGTTTGTTGTGTAACAGTTGCCCGCCATAGAACAGATGCTGGTGATCTGGCTCAATACCGGCCCTTTGGCAAATCTTCTCTTTGGTCATCTCAATGGTAGCCATTACATCTACTTCAAATGCTACCAACTCACTGCTTGTTGTTTTCACCCTCAAGAACAAGCCTCTACGAGGCTTCGTTGCATTAAGGACCAATCTATCTCCAGAGTTGATGCCATAATCTCCAATAATAAGAGCATCATCCAGCAACGTAAGATCCCGAAGGAAAAGGCGCTGTCTCTCAGGTGCGATACATATCTCTTTAGAGATTCTCTGTTTTAGGGACAGAATGGAAGTTGTTGGTTTCACATAGACAGATGTTACCTTACATTTCTGGCTGAGTAGTTGTATTTGCATTTCTGTGGGAAAAAATGGAAATATTTGATATCTTTTGAAACATTTTTATTCACCTTTTAATTTGTTTCAATGTGTACCACACATCTTCATCAAAACGTTTGAAAGAGATCCAGTGAGGTTATGCCGAATGATTCCCTCTGTTGACCCATGATGTCATAGGAAATGTCATAGGTCACTTGTATAGAAAAGGCAACTTCTAGCTCTATTTTTAGGTATAAATGTACATGTATGTGTTGAAATTAGTTCTAGAGGCCTTATTTCAAGTTCAAATAAGAGTTCCCTCCAATCCATTTTCCCCCTTCAATTACCATCAGCAAAAAAATTAGGATCGGGCGTCCACAAAAATGTTCAAATCCTTGAGTCAGCATGCAATTACATGTTCTTAATCTATTTTATATTCTAAATACGACAAACAATTATGGTCATCGAGCACTAACTAAATATCTTGCTCACTCAGTGCAATCCTCCTCTCAGTGTTCTTCTGGGTACATTTCATTGCTAACTTTTTATATTTTTATGTTTAGTGCAAAACTTTTATTATGGTAAGCACAAGCAGGCTTGACCCTTTTGGTCCTTTTATCCCCCAGTCAGTGATGGAATACTCGAGACTGGTCTCAAGTCCCTATTTAGAAGGACTCGGAGGTGAAGGACTTGGTCTTGGACTCGGGCACTAGGGACTCAGGAATTGTGCCCGAGTCCTGTCCAAGTCCAGTTATATATTGGCTTATTTGTTTGCAGTAATTATTAAAATACTTATTTAGTCATCCAATCTTCAACAGTTTAGAAATAATGTCATAAAGCATCATAAATACATTTGAACAGTTAAAAATATGCTGTTGAAAATCCTATTGATAACCATTACAAGCATTAAAACACAATTTGAGGGAACCTACAGATAATCAAAGTGATAATAATCAAGTGCAATCAAAGGCTGTCTGTATGATGTAAATGGTCTTTAGGTGTTTTGTGTCAGTGTTTATACTGTTAAAAAAATCATAACATTTCTTACAAAGAGGATATTTTGTTGGCAATTTTCAGCTTCCTAGAGCAGCTCTCTTAAAAAATTGATGGAATTAGGGATGACATTTTCAGGGAAAAGAATAAGGTGAAATGGCAGGGGAAGGGTTAATTGCTCTACAGCATATCACACCTTTTCAAGTTTGTAATTTCTCAATCTATGAACTTCTGGACACATTCTTATAAATGCCTATAATTCAACAATTTTCCATGTATGGGGATGTGAAGGTTAAAATTGCATCATTATGTTGACAATAATGATATGTTGGCCTATTAAAGATAGCAAAATTAATGACATGGGATCCGATCTTAAAATACATAAAAGGACTCGAGACTCAGACTTTGTAAGGACTTTGTCTCGGACTCGGACTCGAGAGGTAAGGACTCGGACTCTGGAAGGGTGGACTCGACTACAACACTGCCCCAGTTTTACATTGGTATTTATTTCCATTATGTATGTTTTCCTTTTTATGTGTCTCATTGTAATGTATTTTGTGCAATGCCTGCGAATGATGGTGAAAGGTCTATAATTGCCTACTCCATCCTCTAGTCAGGCTTTATCTGTATGTTTTTCAATGTTGTTTATCAATAAAATTGGAATGAAAAAAACAAAAAACAAATGAAGTCCTATGTGATAGGATATGATTACACAATACAAAATAAAGATACAGTACATACAGGGTGAGTCAAAAAAAAGTTTACTCAACTTCAGCGATTTTTTTAGAAAAAAGTTTTCGTTCGTTTTCAAAACAATGTACTACGGTATAAAGACAAATCAATTAGCTTTAATATGAATTTTATCTGGTTTAGATTGGTTGAGGGAAACTTATTTTACGCTGTTTTGAATAAAAGTGACCAATTTAACGTCCGAACACGCTTCCAGATCTTGACCATTATATTTCATAAGATACGACCAATACAAAATTACAATACCGACAGCAAAAGGATCAATTCCTTTGTTATGAAATGATTAAAGTGTGGTAATTGTGTCATAAATAGGCCTTAAAGCTGTCTATTGTTTTAATCTATTAGGAGACAATTTTGAACAAGTCTATTGTCTACTTAATTCTTTTAATAAACAAGATGTGTAACGCTTTACATCATAATCCTAGTAAACATTATTAAGCTCGTTAAGCTTGAAATTAAAAACCGTGTTTTTGGTGAAAAACCAGCTCCTGTACAGAAATAGTCATATTTACTTAACGGTATCATCAAATAGCGTGATTTTATTCCAGATGGTAGCAAAGAAATGGCGCAATCATTTAAAGTTTTGTTTGCCTTGATTTTGTGGTCAGAAATATTTTTTTAGATTTTTTCAATTAGGGTAAACTTTTTTTGACTCACCCTGTAGTACTCCACATAGTCAAAAATGAAATAATTGCTAGAGCCTCAAAACTTTGCTAGGGCCTCAAAACAAAAATGTATAGATGCATTGATAAAGGTCGTCCGTTTTTAAGGGTAGATGAGTGAACATCCTGAAGTCAAATGATTTCATATGAAGGTTTTCATGTTCACATGAAGGTTCCCATATGAAAATGTTCATGTTGCAGCTATGAACCAAAGTTTGTTTGCAGTTTACTTTACAACTTGATCTAAACTGACCTTTGAATTTAATATGTGACCTTTTGAACTCATCCACATATGAATGTTCCCATGTTGCATGTACATGTATTGGACTTTGTATGAAAAAGAACTGGAGAAAACTAAAAAGTGTATACTAAATGTTTGACAGACACACAACCCACACGAAGGATGCAGGTCTATCCTACGGACGACCTAACAAATGATGAACAAATAAAACACAACAGGTGCGATATTGGCTGGACTTGAACCAGTGACCTTGAAACTATGCAACCCACATGATCCTATGCACAGGAAATTTTGAAATGGTTCCTCAGTTAACTGGCACATGTTTTCTTCCACTATTCGTGCACTTCAGCTCTATCTGGATTAACCCTAACTCTACCCCCACTTTTTTCTTCAATGTGGAATATCGACCAAAAAATTCCCCCCAAATCCCCCGGGATTTGATCCAGGGACGCAGTATATTGCGCCAACTATACAGGGTGTATCAAAAAAATTAGGACTCTGTTTCATGATGGTGTAATTATTATTATAATCATTGGACCATGACCTCTCAATGTAAAGCCCAATTAATTATTATGATATCCTGAAAATATGAGATCAATCCGATAAAAAATAAGAAAACTAGCGAACTTTGTGTAAACCATGTCATTTACTGGTTTGTACAATGGGAATTCACACAGTAACAGTTTGTACAATGGGAATTCAAACAGTAACAGTCGAGTAACATGAAAGTGCTCGATTTGTAACTCAATGAACCATCCACAGTGGGTTCGAGAACTATTTAACGTAACTTTTTTAATTTGCACTGAATATGTATGCATCTGTTTTGCGGATTTTTTTAGCCTTGCAGTATTGATTTGTGCCAGAATTAAATGGATTACCAAACTTTGCTATTGACTGATAGATTATTTACTATGTTGACAATAATATTATAACGTATTGAAACGTAAACCATGTTGTTTACTAGTCTGTACATGTAGATCCCATTGTACAAACCAGTAAATGACATGGTTTGCGCAAAGTACGCTAGTTTTCTTATTTTGCATCGGATTGATCTTATATTTTCAGGATATCATAATAATTAATTGGGCTTTACTTTGAGACTAAATTGGTCATGGTCCAATGATTATAATAAGAATGACACCGTCATGAAACAGAGTCCTAATTTTTTTGATACACCCTGTATGGGCTGGTTCCATTTTTTCATTGAAAAACGTCCACACCGGGTGGTACCAACGTGCCCAGTCATGGTATTTTGGGGTACAAAGTATATGGTAGGGTTAGGTTATGAACACAAAAAAAATCAAAAAATTGCTTCTTAACCTTAACTCTACCCCCCACACTTTTTTCAGGGTTTTTTTTCAACGTGGAAAATCGACCAAAAATTCCCCCCGATATTTGATCCAGGAACCTCCAGCACCAGAGGCGAACAATTCCCTATACTACACCACCATCAAAAAACTTCTATGCCGGGTTGTACTAACGTGCCCAGTCGTGGTATTTTGGGGTATATGGTAGGGTTATGATCAATATTAATTTTAAATACATAATTTGCACTTACGCATCTGAAGGATACAATCCTCTGTCACTCCGTACTTGATTAAAGTGTTGCCTGATTTCAGATGTTCCGCATCATAGAATATCTCTTGCTCGTGAAAAGGTATACCTTCTTGTTTTTCGATCGCTGCCCTCAACTGATTGACGGTGGAGTGAGGCGAGATCACCAGATCGAAAGTAGATCCGTCTACTTTCCAGATGTGTATGGTCATTCCGAAGTGAATTGTGCAATCTGACGTGATGTTGTACTGGAAAAGGTTCTTGTCGTCTTCCAGGTGGCTCCCGGAGAACAGTAGGCACCGTTTACTGGCTGCAGGGATGCCAGTTTGGTCTTCAAGTTTGGTCCGGACCAAGCCGATTGTATCACCTATATAATATATATTATCAAGGTAAATCATAATGTACAAAAAGGCAACAGTGAATATTGTACAGTTTTTTTCTGTTATATAGCTTAAAAATAAGCATTAATTGTTTACCTGAATTAGGAAAATGAAAGGATTGATCAGTCGACTTTGTGTGATTGATACCTTTGAGAGGGAAAGACTGCACATGGATGTTTAAGGGGCAGTGCTGTCAAAGCATGTCGGATGTGTATGACATTCTCTTTGTTTTGCCAAAATCTCAAATGTACACTCCTTTTAACAATATTTAAACAATTTTGATATTTTTATTGGCAATTTAGAATAAAAGTAACATTTCATACTTAACATTTAACATAAGAATATTTTGAAAACACTAAAAGAAAAAAAATACTAGGATGCATAATATTTCATTATAATTATTTAATTAAGGTGGATTTTTTTTACAGACAATCTGCAAATTCAAGACTAAAAATAATTCCTTATACCTGGCTCTACTTCCAGAGTGACCTTCTCTTCAAATGTCTGCACGTTAATTGGCATCACACCGCGCAACGGTAAAAGGCAGAGTACAAGGCTGCCATCTTGGATCATGAGAGAGCTCAACACCTGGGAATCATCGTCGAGCAGATTCGACTCATACTTGAGACGCATCTCTGCTGGAGGAATGCCTTTCTCTTTTTCAATTTTGGACTTGACGGTGCCGATGGTGTTGTGTGGGTAGACTACTAGGTCTAAAACCTCCGAATTCAGAATGCCTATCTTGATGTCAATGGTTTCTACTCCTGTTGATATTAAAATTTTAGTAATTTAGTAATAGATATTTGCAGAGCTACCAATATATCATAATCTCGTAATCAGGAATATTGATAAATTTGTTAATTTTAACAAGGCAATATCAATCTATTTTCAGGAAGTCTTACGTGAAGGTTGGCAGCTGGGCAGTTCCGTAATTAGGTAACCCAAATTGAAAAAATTGAAAATCATTGATATAACCTAATTTATGTATCATATTAAAGGTTATGGGTTGTAGTTTCATGATATAATTTGGAATTTGATCTAACATTTTCGGTTTGGCTGATTTTGAGGTTGTTGCGGACGTACAGGGCATTTATAGTAGAAATCGCATCATGGAAGTGCAATTATTTCCATGAATGAACTAAGGCAAGTATTACAAATTGATACAATCAATACAACAATGAACATGTGTTATGTATCATATAAAATAGTTACTTAAAATGACCAAAATATTTAAGAATTATGCTTTTTGGATTAAATTTGGTACCTTCTGTTGCCGACGTACACTTCCCAAAAGCTGCTACTTTTAACCACTCTGTTCAATACTTTGGCAATGTTGGATACCAATGAAGTAAGTGTTTTTCTAAAGCTGATGATTCATACTGAATGTTTAAAACTTATTTTGTTCTGTATCTGTTTACATGTTTAATACATGGTCTCTTGTTAGTGTTGCGGCGGACATCTGTGTTGGACGTATGTACATCTGTGTTCACAGATATACGTCCTTAACACTAATATGTACGTCCGCAACGGATAAACATCAGTCAGTTTTAACTTAAAGATAAAGGTTCTGATAATTTTCTCTGTTTGTTTTCTTTAGGTTTGTCCCTCTTACAAACAAAACAATATTAGTTTTCATAACAGACCTGAACACTTCAGAGAACTTTTGATAGGAATACAGGTGTACTGAAAAAATCACTTTCTCTGCGTACGTCCGCAACGGAGGGTTTTCACACCATATCTCATTAACCGAAAATGGTACAGCAAAGGAATTTTCAGGTTTTATACTCCTACTAGAGATACTTGAAACCCAGGTGTTAACAATCAAGCAACTGGTATACTTTAGATTTTGCAAGCCCTCAAAGTGTCTGAAATGTACGTCCGCAACTACGGAACTGCCCAGCTCTGAAATAAAATAGGGAGCCATTATTTTATTTTGTCATTCATGTTGGCACAAATAAAAGTACACTCAGCATTACCTAAATGTGTACAACCACAGCAAAAGGGTGCAGTTGTCTCTCAATGAAAGGTGGAGATCTTAATACCAACAAAATGAGCTATTATATGAATGCTTCAAAATGACACCTTTGTGGTTCAGTTGATGCTTTCTGATGTTATGAAGACAAATTACTGAAAATTGTCTTTATTTTCTTTGCTTTCCATGACCAATTCAGTCAATATCTCAAAATGCATTTTAGTGACAACTGTACCCTTTGCAGCGACAATAGGCCTACACCAAAAATACGACAAGTTATGCTCCAATTTCTGTAAATGTGTGCAAACCCTAATCAATGTATCAACTGTCATGATCTACACACATAGTAGCTTATGAAGACATGGATGGAGTAGTGGGCATTTCCTTTAAATTTCAGATTTAGATCACTTGGGAGATGAGACTGAGGAAACTGGTGATGCTAGGATATATGGGGCTTCATGGCTTTAAGGGTTGTTCTCTCCCAACCAAAGTAGATTTCTTGTGCAGTACAGCATGTTTAGCATCACTACAGTACCAACAGGGCTTTTCACTAAAACAAACAGTGCCAAACATGTGCTGTAAGTTTACAACTGGAGGTCATCTCATCTACTTCCACCTTCTAATACATGGTAAAGATAGGCATAACTTGGCCAAATATATGAAAAAGAAGTTGAATCCTAACTAAAAAACATGAAAGGACTGAATTCATTTGTTTAAAAATCACATCAATTGTACTACATGCAGCAGGATTTTCATTTGTTTGACAACATTATCAGCCTTTCATTGTACCAGTGGTCATGTAATGAAAGTGTAGCATGATGGTGCTGCTCAAAAATATGCTTTCTCTTTCAACATACCTATTTGTACTGGTTTACAGATGAACTCGTACTCGTCCCTCCGGCCTTCTGCATCATCATCAGTATGTTCAACAACATCAACCAGAATCCATTCATCTTGGAGTTCATTGATCTTCTGTTGTAAGACCTTCAAAATATAATTATATATTTTCAAAATATAATTATATATTTTGGATTTAAGTGGTGTAGCCAGCATTTGGTTGTAGGGGGTGGGGTAGGTGGGGTGCCTTGGGGGTGGGGGAGTGGTGGTGGCAGTGGTGGCAGAGTTATTTTACACAAAAAAACATGGAAACAATATTTTCAAATCGTTCAAATATTTCAGAGCATTTAAAAAAAATTGCTTCAAAATTATTAAAAATGTTTGAAAATACTGAATAATGGCCAATTGTAAATGAAATTTAAAAAACCCACCTCAACTACAACAAACTAACTACACTAGAGTGACCAACCCTGCCTGAGGTGTGTCCACAGAACGGTTTTGTACGTGTAAAGTCTTACCTGTAAGATATGTTCAATAGTGGGTCTCTTCTTCCGGTCTCCATCTACGCACTCAGCAATGAGCTGAGCAATTTCATGCGGACAGTCTTCCGGGATTGGTGGTCTTTCGTTATTTTCACACACAGCATAAATGATTTTCTGTACGTTTGGGTCTTGAAGGTGGGAGAAGGGCTCTTGTCTGGAGACCAATTCCCCGAGGACGATACCAAAAGAGTAGATATCGTAATCGGGAGAAAGCTTGTATTCGATTAGAACTTCTGGTGCCATCCACGCGACAGATCCCGACGTCTTTGCCGTTGTTATTGTCTTCTCGATATTCTTCGCCAAACCAAAATCACCCAATTTTAACGTGAAATCCCTGGCGATCAAGTAATTTGGTGATTTGACATCCCTGTGTAGAATCTTCTTCCGCCTGAGGTACTGAATCGCGCTCGCGCCCTGTTTTCCCCAATTGTAGACCATTTCTTCACACAGGGAATTGCTCTCTTTGTCTGTGTAGAGGAACGTGTAAAGTGAGCCTTTTGGGCAAAGCTCAAGGATCAACATGAAATCTGGCTCGCTATCCAGAACACCTAAGAGAGGTATGATATTGGGATGGCTCAATTTAGCGAGGATTTCCAGCTCTCTCCGATCCACCGAATTGTGCTTCTTGGCAGCTACTTTGATGCCGGCTGCTGGTAGATTGATATCATAATGGTATCCTGTGGAAGAAGAAAAAATCATTAGGCCAATGAAGTTCTATGAGCTCGACCTACCCATTGAGAAAAAACTTTTTTTTGATAATTCACAATAATGTAATAAACCCGCCCCCACCCCCCAAAAACACCCACCTAACCGACCCTACCGGAGAGGTTCCGAAAGTCCATGGAACAAGGTGGTTGTAGATGCTTTTCATTCGGGGTAGATTTTCAGCGTTTTTTGCAATTTTTGCAAATTATAGGCCTATAACAGACAGGTCTATGACTATGTGGTAAAGATTCACCAAAATGTTTATTCTTTATGTATTAAAAACCCTGTCCAAACACCATCAGGTATTCACCATGAAATATACAATACATTTCTTTGTCTGTTGTCATGTCTCACTCAGACACTCTCCCACCATGAAGGTACTAGACCTCGAAGCTGGTCCATCAAGTCTCTTACATAACACCTTCTTAAAGGCATATTATGTGATCTTTTCATGAGAGCGCCCTCTATTCATGATTTTTTTTTAGAAAGTAGATTTTCTTGCAGATTTACATTTCTGATCACAAATACATTCCAAGTTACAGAGCGATACGGTTCCTAATTACCTCAAAATCATGGTTTTAGAGTGAATTTAGAGTGAAAATATAAACTGTCGGTTATCCCGACAGTTTATTTTCTGAAGAAAAAATAATTAGAAATATTTCTGAATGGTGTGTGGATTTCTGCACGCTTGCGCACATGTATGTGGACAAAATAAAACAAGTAAAATATCATGGAATAGTTTCATCTGGAATTTAGGGTGGGGGGTGCCGTAGAGTCATAAACTTGAAAGCAGGGGGTGTGGTCGGGAAGACGACGTGCCTTGCCCAAAACCGACGCAAAAAATTGAGCTTGATAACCAACAGTGCTAACTGGTAATCTCAACCGACACAACTCGAAATATTGGGGGCTTCCCCCCTCCTTCCATGGCTACACAACTACAGTACCAACCCTAAATTCGTTGATGGATTGCTAAAAGTGCCCCTTTTATGATAGCAAAATCTTGACCATTTTCGACTGGTTTTTTTTAGCCTGATAGCTCTGTATTGTCACATGTCAAGTGATCCCTAATGTGTATAATTCTTACCTGATTGCTTCTTCCATACAGCCTCAAATACTTCACTGAATGTGCCGCAACCGATCTTAGGACCAAACTCCAACTCATGTCTCTCCACTGGAATCACATAAGACATACTGATTGGAATTATGCAATCTTATTCTGAGAAATCTGAAAGAAAAATTAGTTAAAACAAGATTCTTTTAACACTTTCCACACGGATATTATAGTTTTTCAATGCAAAATAGATTTTTCTATGCCCAGCCCTAAATGCTCAAATTTCTTGAGCAGGTTGAACTTGTAATCATTTTCGTAGCTCTAAACTTTAAAATAGCGAATGGATGAAAACTTCAAGATAAGCGCCCTCATGGTCAATTTTGACCCAACATGTCATTTGATTAAGAATATGCAAAGTCCAATTTTCATGAAATTTCAATATTAGGTAGTTTGAGCTCATTTTTAGACACCAAAATCACACAGCAACATGCCAGAAAATGAATAATATGAAAGTTTCTGTAACCTCAAACCACTCCCACCACAAAAAAATAAGGTATGGTGATGTGACACAAAGAGGGCGCTGCACACTTTTTTCAGACCTTTGGCTGAAAATGTTGTTATTTCATGTTGAGATATACACCCGCCTGCATTGGTATGGTCCAATTTGACGGCCTCGCTTCCCACGCATGGACATGACAATATTTTAACATTTCACAGCGAATTTATCTCAATCAATTAGGGAGAGTTTTGGGTGGAGTTTTGCATTCAAAATATAACTAAATAATCCGTAATATTTAAGCTGATATAAAAAGGGAGGGACGGATTGATGTTTTCGATTATCCTGTCTTTTCAGTCAGAAATCTAGACACCAGAAGCATATCACATGAATAACAATAACCCAGTGTACTCCGCAAAAAACCCCAAAAAAACATAGCAACGATCACGCATGTTGCCATAGCAACACATTTTAGCGAGGGACGGAAAATAGCGCGAGGGACGGAAAAATAATTTTCCATTATATCCTACCTTTCCAGCTGTGTAACTGTTCACTTTGAGTATACTGCATAACATTAACAAAGCAACCAATATACTTCAAATCATGGGGAAAATGAAGCATTGCTATGGCAATGCAATTTTAAAACGCAAGGGACGGAATTGTCAAAAAAGGGACGGAATGGTTTAAATTGCATCGCCATATTAGTGAAACACTCAACAGTAGCATTTTGTTTTTGCCTGTCATAAAAGCACATGTAGATCATTCCAAAAACCCACTCAAGGTGTCAAATCTACCAACAGGAAATTTAGGACAACTAAAAATGTTTCTCAAATTCCGTCTCTTGCAAAACGGAGGTTTTGGATATGGCCCAACTACGGTAATTTGAAAACATAAGGATGCGCGCAAAACACTAATTTCACAGAAAATAACTTGATTTTACCGAAAAAAATAATGATTTTCTTAAAATTCCCGACTGTTAAAAGCACAATATTTCACTGAAATAAATATTTTCTGAAAGCACACAATCTCAGTGAGACAGTATAGCTAGATCTAAGGGATATTGAAAGCAGTTGTTTTACAATGACGAAAAATGTAAAATTTGAGCCTATTACGACTGCTCTCTTCCATAGGCCAGTAGTGGTAAAATATCGTATTGCAGCTTATTAGTTCACCTAAGGAATCCATGATAACAAACAAATACAGCGTTATGCAGGGGCGGATCCAGGAAAATTTTAGGGGGGGGGGGGCAAAAAATGAAATTTTGCCGGTACCATCCAAGCGGTGCGCCCTCCGAGCTATGCTCAGACAGGGGGTGTCTGAGGGGGGATGTGCCCCCTGAGATGAGAAGTAGAATTTTTTTCAATTTTCGAACTTATTTGGTGCGATCTGGTGTATGACCAACATTTTATGGAAAAGCCACCTCTTCATTTCCAATAAATATTTTGGTTTTTTTTATCAATGCACGAACAGGGGGAGTCTGAGGGGTGATGTGCCCCCCCTCCCCTCTTCTTCCTCTCTTTCTTTTTCTTCTTCTTTTTTCCCCTTTTGGTAAAGGGGGGGGGGGGGGGGGCGGGCCCGTCGTGCACCCCCCCCCCCCCTATATCCGCGCCTGGAGTTATGACCATATAATGATTTTGACCAAGTATTTTTAGCAACATTTTTAAGAAAAATTGTCTCAAGAAATTTCTGTGACAGAATTGAGACACCATGAAGATATGGGAAAAATAAATTATACACTCATTTTTTCCAAAAATACTTAGTCAAAATATGAATTGGGTTGTCAAATTCAGCAGTCATGACACAGAAAATGGTCAAAATACCCCAAATTTAAAAGAGTTGCCTGACCATGAAGGAGAAGAGTCTCCAAAACACTTTTTGATTCGTATGAAAGGTTAGACATGTATTAACAAATGGTGTGAGTATAAAGTTGGAGATTAAAATGTTACCAAGGTCAAAGGTCACGAAGAATGTCGGTTGTTTTTCGATATTTTCTGTCTGGAGCCTACTTTAGACCCCTGCAAACTATTGATTAAATGAGTCAGGGCTCTATCATTGCTTGAGGGTAACAACATGTGACTGTACAATACAAATATATATGCCATATGAAGCTTTTTTGTGATTATCAACCATGATTGTCCTATGGCTAATTTGTTATTTGATATTTTGATGGAGCTTGCAGAGCTCCACAATAATCTGAACTTTGAGATTGATCGCATGTACAGTTTTCTAGATATATGACAATTTTATTGTCAAAAATCCATTTTAAGTCATTTTGAATTCTTTTGTTTTGTATTGTTTTTCGGCCAACAGAGGGCAGTCTATTTTCTTTTGTTTTATATTGTTTTTTTGACTCCCTAGGTAAAATATCTAAAGAAAATAGTATTTTGTTTTTGCTCTAATTTTTCATTGAAAACTCCATTAGATTCCCGCAGCACAGGAATTAAGGAGAGTTGTATAGCCAACATATACACCAAGTGGCATATCATTTAGGAAAGGGCATGAACTTGAACAAATTAATTAAGTGTATTAACTAGCCTAATTTTTGTAATTTTTAGTTTTAGATAATTAAGTATAATTAATTATGCAGTTGTCTTACAGCCTCCTGCAGCACAGGAAACTTTCTAAAAACTATAATTAACAAGCTCCAGTGGCGTACCCAGAGGGGCCCCTGGAATAGAGTTTGATGCCAGCACCGTGAGGTTGCTCTCGTATCGTTCTCTTCAATTTTCATCATTTTTAGCGGAATTATTGCTTTATATCGCCAGTGTTTGTGACTGTTAGTTGCTGTGAATGTGTGGATCGTCAGGATGTTTGTGTTTCCTAGTTATCGTACTTCATTTTTCCATGTTTTATGGACACTTTCTGTTCTCTCCTTGTTGGATTTTGCCGTTGATTGGGTATGTACTGTACATAACGTAAATCCGTGTACCCCGATTGAACGATCGAGTACCAGGATCAGCACCCATCGTGGTCATACCAATTACCCACTCGAGGAACCAAATATAAAGCCCAATATTGATCATCATATCAGATATAGACGTGATAACTTGCTCTCATTTCAAACATCATCACCCGGCATCAATAATGGTAATATCAATTACCCACTTGAGGAACCAAACACAAAGCCTAAAATTGATCATCATATCAGATACAGCCGTGAAAACTTGCTCTCATTCCAAACATCACCACCCGGCATCAATAATAACATTGACTGTGGAATAAATGAGAGTTTATGTACCCGTTTAGCAACCTTGAATTTACTTCACCATCCTTGCCCGTTTCATGCCCCTACCCCAACTGAAACACGCAGAGTTAAATCTAAGCGGTGGAAGAAAAGAGGAAAGGGTCGCAAGAAAGTAACCCAAAGAGGTTTCCCTATTTCTACGGTGCTTGGTAACAGACAGCTAACCGATTGCAATCCAGGACAACTGTCCTCGAACCAAATAAATATACGACAATTACGTACACATAATAACAATGTCCTTAATGTTCGCTTGTGGAATGCTCGCTCTGTGCGTCAGAAGACAATTTCCATATTTGAAGACATCATTGCCAATGATGTTGACATTTTTGCGCTAACTGAAACGTGGCTCGCTGAGAATGACCCTGTTGTTATTGGTGAGATGCTACCACAAGGTTACTCCTTTTTGAGTTATCCACGAAAGGAGGATGAGCACGGTGGTATCGGGTTCATCCATAAGACCAATCTCAGCATTCAAAATACACCTACTGGCATCAGATCAATATCCTTTGAACATGCTTGTGTCACCCTGAAGAAATCCGGAGTGAAAATT
The DNA here is from genome assembly GCA_035610835.1 of Ophiura sarsii. NCBI lineage: Eukaryota > Metazoa > Echinodermata > Ophiuroidea > Amphilepidida > Ophiuridae > Ophiura > Ophiura sarsii. Next base: position 65,991,047 of record CM069454.1, read on the forward strand.
ATAGCCGTGTATCGCCCACCCCCTTCAACGATCAATCAATTGACATCTAGTCAGTTTTATGGAGAGTTTGAGACCTTTATCAATGACGTTAGCCTTGTCTCTAATAAAACCTTGCTGCTTGGTGATTTTAATGTACATGTGGATGTACCATCCAAGCCGTGTGTCGCTGGCTTCATTGACAATCTTACCGTACATGGTTTTCATCAACACGTAGTTGGAGCTACTCACGATAAAGGGCATACCCTGGACCTCATCATATCACGTCCTGAAGATATGTTGGTTTCTAACTGTAAAATCTTGCCAAGTTTAGGTTCGGACCACATGCTTATTAGTTGTATCTTGAATTGTGAAAAACCTGAGCCTATCACTATCACTCGCACTGTTAGAAATATCAAAAATATGGATAAAAATGGTTTTTCCATTGATCTTGCGTTTGAGATCAGTGATCTTGATTTCAGTGAGTGTACTGTTGATGACATGCTTGAACAATTTAACGGCATAGTCCTTGGTGTGTTAGACTCTCATGCACCTCCTCAGCAGCGCTCATGTAGAATAAGATCTCAATCTCCTTGGTTTAATGACGAAATCAACAAAGCCAGACGTGAAAGAAGGAAATGTGAAAGAAAATGGCTTAAGAGTAAAAGCAAAACTGATCATGATGCTTATGTCAAACAACTCAAGGTCACTAATAAGCTCATTAACTGTACCAAAGAGAACCACTACAAAGAGAAACTTGAGGGATCAAATAGCAAGAATATGTATGGTACTTTGAACCAATTACTTAACAATAACGTCAAACAACTCCCTGATTGTAGTTCTACTACCGATATGTGTAACTCGTTTGCTACATTTTTCAATGACAAAGTTATGAAGATACGTAGGAACCTTGATGACAACTCTGAATCTAATGTTGATGATTGTGAACTTGATATAAAAATGTGTGGTAAATCAATGTATGCTTTTTATAATGTGACTTATGATGATGTTTGTAATATAATTATGTCGACACCTTCAAAATCGTGTACTCTTCACACATTGCCTATGTGGTTGTTAAAGGAAAATATTGCTGAGCTTGTAGCTCCACTGACAAATATTATCAACAAATCGTTCAGTAGTGGTATTTTCCCAACACAACTCCGTGAGGCGGTTGTGTCCCCTATTCTCAAGAAACCTACTCTGGACAGACAGGTTCTTAAGAACTACCGACCTGTATCTAACCTTAGCTATGTGTCCAAGATCATGGAAAAAATCATTTGCGCCCAGATAAAAGACCACCTCAATGTCCATGGTCTTCAAGAAAGCTTCCAGTCTGCTTATAAAGAACTACACAGCACTGAAACAGCCCTTCTGTGTGTGAGAGCTGATCTTCTGAGAGCCATTGATGAAAACAAAGCTATTGCGGTCGTGTTACTTGATCTCTCTGCCGCGTTTGACACGGTTGATCATTGTATTTTGTTGAGGCGGCTTTCTTCCACCTTTGGTATCCGTGGCAAGGCTCTTAGTTGGATTCGTTCTTACTTACAGAACCGTTCGTTTCGTGTTCGTGTTGGGGATTCCGAATCTACAACACATGATCTTAGATTTGGTGTTCCCCAGGGCTCTGTTGTTGGGCCACTTTTCTTTACGATGTACACTAGTGATATTGGTAATATAATCCGTAAACATGGCATTAAATATCATTTGTATGCGGATGATGTCCAACTGTACCTGTCATTTGATCCCAAGATTAGCGGAGACGCTGAAAGATCTGTTGCTCGACTCACATCTTGTATAAATGAAATCAGTGACTGGATGACTAAAAACAAACTCAAGCTCAATCAAGACAAAACTGAGTTTTTCATCGCATCGTCAAATTACAATTGCAAATTCATTAATGACATTACCATCACAATTGGTGACACTGTTATACAGCCATCTCCAACAATCAAAAATCTGGGTGTCGTATTTGATCGTACTATGTCCATGACTGCACATGTTAAATCTACCATCAAAACAGTGAACTTTCATCTCAGGAATATTTATAGAATACGTCGTTTTATTACTGTTGATAGCTGTCACCACCTAGTCCGGTCACTGGTTTTATCTCGTTTGGATTATTCAAACTCTTTACTTTATGGCATATCAGCGAAAGATCGCAACAAATTACAAACATTGCAGAACAGGGCCGCAAGAATAATTTTTAGATCAAACAGAATGGATTCGTCTGCACCCCTCCTTAGAGAGCTACACTGGTTACCCATTACATCAAGGATTACATACAAACTCATGTTGTTCACCTTCAAAAGTTTTCATGGCCTTCTTCCTATGTACCTGACAAGCTTTCTCACTCCGTACATATCAAAGAGACCTAATCTGAGGTCAGGTGATGACAAATTACTTCTCACAATCCCTCGTACGAAGCGTGCTCTTGGTGACAAAGCCTTCTACGCTATTGCTCCACGTCTATGGAACTCTCTACCTGCCTCACTCCGCAATTGTTCTACTATTCATAAGTTCAAAAAGGCTCTCAAATTTCATCTATTTCCTAAGCATTAATCCCCCGCCTCACGGTTTCCATTCTGTTTTTAGCTTTGTATATTGTGCTGTCATATTTTGTGTATGTATAGGCCCTTTTTACTTTGTACAGTATAATAATATGTTGCAATAAGATATAGTGTTTTTGTGTATTTTAAGATTTTACTATTTTGTACAGCGCTTTGACCACTTTTGATTAGGCGCTTATTATTATTATATTATTATTATATTAATAAGCCCGTCGGTAAATTCGAGCCTCCGTCGGTAGATTTGCGTAGTACAACAAATCATACTTAGTGTTATTTGTCATCAGTTGGTATTATTCATCATAGGGTATTTTGCATGTTTCACTATCTGTCCCCATGCTAAGTATGACTCCTAAATATGATTTTTGTGGTAATTTCTGTATCGCTTACCAGAGCTAAAAAACACACTTCTTTGTGCTTGTTCTTACTCTTTCTCACCTATCTTGCCATTCTTTTAACATTTTGTACAAATGCAATATTCCCTTGAAATTTAAGGTGAAATTCTAAGCCAATTCACTTTAACGGCACTAGCGATGTTTATCGAAATCGGCGCCATGTTTTATTATTTAATAGACTCGTTTCAATACATTCGTAAGTTCGTAAAAAAGTGATGTGGTGTATATAGACGTTTGATATTTGGCGATGGGGGACGAGACTAAATCTGGACCGCGTTGCCTACCGGGATACTTGTAAAAAAATTCTGCCATTGCGTTTACACGGCAGAGAATTTATGATTAAATATGGAATAATTTAGCATTTTCATGTTTTAAAACGTGGCTGAAAAGAAAGATAAGGACTATATGAAGGTGTGTAGCTAGTATGAAAATCAACGGGAATGCTGTTTTGCTGTAATTCCCCCGACAATCATTCGATTGGCGCTACTATTCACTTGTACAGCATATCAAATTGACAGTTTCTAGCAATACAATTTCCCCATACGTTGGTAGGGGAAAAAATAAATAAAACACCAATGTATGGGTTTCCTGTACTAAGATTTGCGTATTTGACCATGCTGGTTTTTTGGCCGGTTTAGTGGACAACCTATCGCTACCCCCCCCCCCCCAAAAAAAAATTGTCGGTAAATCATGCCTTTCGTCGGTACAACTATGGTCGGGCCCCCCCTGTTTCCAAAAGCTGGGTACGCACGCCACTGACAAGCTCCCAAAATCTCAGCTTTGTAGCATTTGTACTTTTCTTGGAAAAATTAATTAAACATTTTTGCATTGATTAATTATTTTGCTAGGCCAGCTAGGGGGTCAAAAAACAATAAGAAACAAAAGAAATGAACGCTTCAATTTTGCTTCATTTTTGACAATAAAATTGTCATCTAGAAAACCGTACCTCCGATCAATCTCAAATTTCAGATTATTGTGGAGCTCAGCAAGCTCTATTAAAATATCAAATAAAAAATAGCCATAGGAAAAACCTTAAAATGGAAATTAATATGTTCCACGGACTATAAATTTGTGTTTTGAGCTGCCTGTATAGAGAAAGGGTGATAAGATACACTTGTGTTGATGCAATTTTTGGGTTATTTGGATTATAGTCACCCTAAGTACCAATTTCCAGCTTTGCATCTTATTCCGAAGGTCCTCTAGTAATAGGCATTTAAAAACGCAAAATATTTAATGACGCAAATCGCCTCACTTGAAGTGGAGGTACCCTCCCAACTTTGAAGGGCCATATTCCGAAACAACTTAGAATTTTATATTTTACATGTTCATTATACCTATAGATGTATATTACAAATGAATTTCAGCCAAATCTGAGACTGAGAGGTGACCCGTACCAATTTTCAGAATGTTGGTTGATTTGTTGACACAGAATGACCCTGATGACAAATTACACTTAAAGGCATATTATGTGATCTTTCCAGGGAACGCCCTCAACATCGAAAAAAAAATTGAAAGCAGATTTTCTTGCAGATTTACATTTCTGATCATAAATCGTACACGTACATTCCAAGTTACTGGGCGATACGATTCTTAATTACTTCAAAATCATGGTTTTAGAGTGAAAATAAACTGTCTGGATAACACGACAGTTTATATTTTCACTCTAAATTCACTCTAAAACCATGATTTTGAGGTAATTAGGAATCGTATCGGTCTGTAACTTGGAATGTATGTACGATTTATGATCAGAAATGTAAATCTGCAAGTAAATCTACTTTCTAAAAAAAAGTCATGAATAGAGTGGAAAAGATCACATAATATGCCTTTAAAGGGACATTAAGTGGTGTTGAAAATTTTAAATGTTTAAAAATTTACTTCAGAATTCAAGATGAACATTAAAAATTGCCATTTTTGTTGTTTCTACTAACAAAAACACAGCAAAACTTGATTAAAACAATATCATCGCTATTTATTGAAAAACGCCCTCTATGCAAATATGGTTCGCGGTATGTATCATGCATACTGCAGGGGGATACTGTTGGACGTAAAATGCTCGTCCCGGCTGTACAAGCTGCATTTTTGAATCGACGTTTTCTTGTACAAAGAGCCTGAGGGCTGATTTTTCTTAATCCTTATAGGTGTAAGTTCATACATGTAATACAATTATGAAAATATACTATTAATCCCAGTTTTTATCATAATTGAGGGTGCAGCCTCCAACACATCTCTTAGTTTAGTGTCCCTTTAAATACTGACCATAGTTTCAGGTTCCATTGACCATCACTGCATCATGCTTCAATCAAGTTTCATCCACAACTCACACTGTATACTGTACATACAATGTAGGCCTATACAACATACACTCCGCAATGAACTCTTCAAATCAAAGTTCAAGTTCAACCAACATGATCAAGTAACTTAGTAAGTTAATTTAAAACCGTAACGACATGATTCTATTTCTTGGGTGCCAATGTGACGTCGAAAATAATCTGTCAACAGTCTTACCAGAGAGATGTTATTACTAATGTAACACCTCCCTGGTCTTAACGAATGAAAACGGAATGAAACGGATTGTGGCCAGTAAAGGGAGTAAATTATGATATTAAAATCATACAAACAGGAAAGCACCCTCATTCAACAGCGCCATGTTTAGATTAAATGTTGAGCGGTTCGACAAATATTATCCTATTGCCGCGTGTGATGCCGTTTACATCAAATGCATAATATCTTGCCCATCTCTAAATTGCTGATGACGTCAAATCTATAAATATCGCTAATGATGGGGAATTCCCGTTTCCGATTTGCCGACGTTGTATTCTACAGGGTGTGTCAAAAAAGTGTCCCATGGGAAACATGATATTTTGGCCATGAAAAATATCACCATTGTTCGCGAAATACTAATCTTCAATGTGCTATAAGATTTTTCCCTATCCATTTTGGAGTTTCTGTGATCAAATTATGGCAAATCTACCCATCTACTCCATATGAATTTCTTGAGTCCATTTCTGGTAGCTAACAGGACCATTTAAATATGGCCATTTTACATACACAGTATCATGTAGATGGCTGATTAACCTTTATTGACTTTTGTACTACTGTTGACAATGGTTGAGAACGCTAAATCAATATACACTCTTTTGTGTATTCCCGCGATTGCCTACACACAAAACTTAGAAATGTCCAATAAATTTTAAAGAAGTCAAACTATTTTCAATATAGTTTCACCAGATTAACTCCGTTTATAATTTAAAAGATAGGGTTAGAAAGAAGAGGACTTCAGCTTTCCATTTAAGTGAATTTGGTAAGATACCAGACAGGTCTTAGGTATCTTTTTATGTGAGACAAAATTGATCTCCGAATTTGTGGGGAATTTGTTTTCAATCTCCGATTCTGCAAAATGAGAAACGGTTACTGATTGGTGATCTAAACGTCAGTACAAAATGACGGAGGTTAATAATAACCAATCAGCATGAATTTAACAGAGCCGACGGATAAGCATATGCTTATTAATATTAAACAAGGTCTAAAAATTCGGGATGAGGGCGTTGAGTTACAATTGCGTGCATCAGGGAGAGAAGGACCATTTTCTTAAATCTTCCATTGATTGCGCTGTGAAACAGGACAACTAGTGGTTGTAATAAATTAATAGACGGCGTTTCTCAATTTTTAAATAATAAGAAAACATTTTCATAAAATGTAAAAGGCTTAAAGCTTTATTTTAAAACAAGGTCTAATCTCGTACTCCTAGAGGTTAAAAAGTTACGATTTTTTAACCATGAAAATCGTATGGTTTTTGACCATAATTTATAAAAAAGGCTATGCATAGTCATGTTTGCGCTTATAAGTTGCCACATGAAATTCATATGGGGCGCTGTTCAAATTCAGCTTTGGCCACTTTTCATGTGAAGAGAGCTCTTTTATTATAATCACCATTCAGTGTGTGTGTGTCATTGAACATAATCAATAAAATCAATAATAATCTATCAACTAAATGTTGATAGTTAGTTGAATTGAACAGAAAAACATATTTTCATCCATATTTTCCATCTGAGACTAGGTATTTTAGTCTCAGTTTTCGATGACATATACACTAAATTATTTGAATTTTAGACGGTATTTTAAACTGTACATTGACATATCCTATAATCATCGTCTGAATCACAAATGCGTTTGTTTTTATCATCTCAATTGAAAGTCATTTTCTTGTTCAAAAGTGGCCAAAGTGGGATTTGCACTTGTTATAGTGAATTTATTATATCGATACAGGGGCGCAGCAAGGTACCAACAAGTGGAGCGGCCATTTATGTTGAAAACTGTAAACATGGTAAAGGTAATTGAGCTGGTACCATCTGAGCGAAGTAGAATTTTTCTTCAATTTTCGAACCCATTTGGTGCGATTTGGTGTGTACTTTTGACCAATATTTTATTGAAAAGAAAGTCCCTTTCCCCCGTTTCTTCTCTTTTTTTCTCCTTCTTATTTTTTTCATGTCTGTAGACGACAGTTCCAACATTTCACAGAATGTTAAAAAAATATCAAGATTATTGAATTTCATTACCATATTTGGAATCTCCATGAGAAATGCATTAAAATACCCCCCTAAAATTTGCCAAGTCTCCTATCGAACATGTTTATTTTAAAATATGTACAGCGTGTCCCAAAAAACTGGGTCCAAAAACTGCAGAGCTTATAACTTAAAAAGTTGAAAACTTAGCTGCTTCGTATTTAAGGAGGTAAAGGTAAATACACCTGACCTCAATTGGTAAAATTGTGAGACCAACCGAATGGCAACTTACTGAAATACACTTACTGAAATACAAAGCTTTGAATAGAGCGTGGTCAGAACCCGTTTTTCATTTAACAATAAACCACCGTGTGTTGCATCTCTGCATTGTGTGCAAGTTTTCCCTGTATGGTGTTTATATTCTCCGAAATGACTTATGTTTCAACAAAGGTTTAAATTACTGGTATTTTGGATCAATATTCAGGACCGTCAGATTTTTGGGACACGCTGTATGTGACCTCTAAATTGATAATATGAAAATAAAATAAAAATACTGTTTGAGAGCATAGCGAGCAAAACTAAAGTTTTGTTCATGCTTATTGTAAAAAAACCCAACCCCTCCCACTCCCGTAAAAAGGTCCACATTTTAGGGGATGCCCTCTGTTGACAAAATCTGCCCCCCCCCCTACACCCCAACCCCGAAATTACTGAAAAAATAAGGATGCAGAAAGAAAAAAGATGAACAAAGGTTATCGAATAGAAAAGGGGAAAATAAAATAAAAATGAGAACGAAAATTGCGGGGGGCGGGGGATGGGGGGGGGGGGGGGGGGGGAGGGGGATACGCGTCGGGAAGTAGACGCACTCATCCAACACCTCGGGGCCAGTAATTCACACTACTTCCCTCTATAGGCCTACCATGTCGTATCTGTATAATATCAATTGTACTAAATAAATTAAAACAACAACAAATTCACATCTCCAATCAATTGTCAATACATGTACATATCCAATACTTACCAATACTTTTCAATACTTGGCTTTCTGTATTGCTGGACCAAAACTCTGGAACAATCTCCCCTTACATATCCGTAACTCTAAGACGGTCGGAACTTTTAAATCGTCTTTGAAAACTCATCTTTTTAACCAGGATATTTAGTTATTTTTGTGTGTGCAATATTCATGTACTGTATTTGCATTATTCTTGATTAGTGTATTGCTGTATACTGTATAACATTTTATATTATAGCCATCATTTGATGGCTACTCCTGTGTTTTTCTATGTGCATTCATATTTTGTATATGCTATTGTTATTTTGTTAAGCGCTTTGTGATCCTTTCGATGTAAGGCGCTATATAAATGCCTGTTATTATTATTATTATTAATACTTTGGCAAACAAAACCATATAACTTCTGGAATATATCCGTTTTCGATATCAAAATGATAATCCACTTTGTATACACTACAGCAAATACATTGAAAACTTCAAATGATTTTTCAAAGTTGAAATATTTCCAAAGGCAACACTCTGAAACTCGAATTGTCAATGTCAAACTTTCAAGTTGGTATGAACACTTATCAGATAAGTCCATGGTATGAGGATTCAATACAATACCATTATACTTATTATTTTAAAAAGAAACCTCAAACAAGTATATTTATACATAAAACTTATTTAATTAAATATGATCCTTGAAAACTCCCCCCCAACACACTCACCACGGTTTTGGTAGAAATACTATTATGATTTGATGTTGCAGTTATTTCTATGATGTGGGTCCAGTTCTTGTTTTTTTTGTTTACTTCTGTTCAAGACTCACGTACATGTAGTCCTATTGTGTGAATCCATCCATCCATGAGCAAAATCCAACCTTTATGCAAAGTCACTTTACCAGAAAAGAGCAGTACCACATCATTCATGTTATGACAATGACGATTTTTAACAAACTCATTCCTTGTCCGTGGTCGTGAGTAGGCTATCCGGCACAAACAAACTCCGTCGTAGATTGGAAATAAATTGTGTGGTGTGATTGAGAAGAAAAAAAATGAAACTTATAAAACCAGACCATGATATTGATAAACTAGTTTCAAATGTTGTCGGCTGCTGCTTGTTGGCGGTTTCATCTTCTATGTACTCAATACATAACCCGGTTCAACCACCACGCCGCGTCCACGTAAACAGGCACAAAAAAAAGTGCGCCACCAACTTGAAGATTTTAACCAGACCACATTTTTCACCGGAAATGGGTGGGGGTTCTTATGACTAGCTAGTTCGGAAACAACCCACCTTTTGTTAAAGGCGACACACCTCCCTGTTCACTGTTGAATAGAACCCGTTTCACCCACGCATATATAGTTTGGGCATTCAGCTATATATTGAAACGGAATACCGGTTCGGCTTGTTCATTTATACAGTGAGGTATAGGGGAAAATAAGCTTATTAAAAAGTAAGAGTTATTTTTAGCGTTTGGTGTTGAAACATTAGTCGATCGTAGAGAACATGCTTTTATTATATAAATATGAGATTTGGAATCATTTGATTGAATACTTTTGTTTTTAAGAGCCAAAATGATACTCCGATATTAGCGACGGACGGGCGAATTCTGTATATTCTGCGAATGTTATTGAAATTGTTGACGTGTAATTTAGGTTTCAAATCTCACCTTTTGATATTCACATAGCCATCCCTAGTTGTTTAATATAGTCAGGCACTTGTTATTGTCTTGTAAGGGAGCGATCGTTATTTATGGCAGGGGGGGGAATGGGCATTTTTCACATTTTTTCACATTTTTTTTCAGATCCCCCCTCCATTTGCTGTTATTTATTTCGGGTTCCCCCCTGACAACTATCAAAATATTTCAGGTTCCCCCCCCCCCCCTGGCAATTTTTAAGAAACTATTTTTCACAGTAAACTTTTACATGTATATTTTTAGTCAGTGAATATATATAGGTACACTCAATAGGCTGTACATTGCAAACTACGACAATATTTCATGAGTGAAAATTGCATATATGTGAAACTTTAAGTATTTAAACAAACAAACAATATCATAGGATTTTTACACTCTATATTTTATTTCAAAATGTTTGCATTCATCAGTCTCATAAAACCATCTCGTTGACAAATCATACAAAAATTCAACCAAAATCACATCGTGACATTAATATAGAGTTGTGTCATTTATGAACTAGGTGCTGTGTATTCAATCTATTTGATTTGTACTTCAGAAATAAAATGCTAGATTTTAAACTATGTGTGAATGTGCAGCAAGTGGTACCAAACTTTAAAGAATGCGACAATGTTTTGCATTCATCAGTCTCATAAAACTATCTGGTTGACAAAGCATACAAAAATGCAAACAATATCACATTGGGTCACATTTTTTAAGTTGGGACCCAATTGGTGCACATTTAGCAATTTGGTGAAAATCACCTCTCTTGGCACCTTTTTAACTGTATCACAAGCATAGTTATCTAAAGTATGTATAACCATACATTTTTGGAAAGCTGATATACTAAGGATTTTTATAATGGCACTAATTTTAACCTGATATTCAGGGTGGCCAAAAAATCATATAGGGTGTAACAAAAGAAATTTACATGAAATACTTAACTTTTTAAAAGGACTCACATTTTTTCCCAGTATGTAGAAATTAAAATCTAACTTATTGATGAGAAAGCATATGATTTTCCCTTTCCAAAAATGTATAATTTGTGGGGGTTTCTTAGTTACAGTAATACTATACAGGGTGTGCAAAAAGTAAAAATTATTACGCTCATTAATTATAGAAAATAGCTAGCTATATTCAAAGTAGCTCAAAATACATCAAAACATATCAATAACTTGTCAGAATCTGAAATTTGATGAAGGATTGTTATTTCCTACTTGAAAAAAAATATACCCCATCAAAATTAGGAGTTATTTTTTAAAGATTATACATGGTGTTTCAAAATTTAAGATAAGTCACTGTCAATGTGTTATTGACTCGGTTGGTTAGACTGTATACAGAATGAAAAGGCTATAGAAGTAGGACTGTATTTCAAGCATGTGTTAGACCTTTATTCCAGGGAATAAAAGGCTAAATAATATTTAGTATGAACTGTTACACAGCAGGCTAGTATACAGGGTGGTACAAAATGTAATCGTCATAGGTTTAACATGCACTGATTCATTTCATTGTAATATTATATTAGATTGATTGATTGTACAGTGTAATGGACAATTTAACTGAGGTTGAAGATGACAACCCTTATAATGAAATTCATAAATCATACATTTTGAAATGCAAAATCCCATTATACATGTACAGTAGGTCAATGTGCCTATCCAGGATTACCCTAATCACATCGTTTATAAGATTTAATTAGTTTTTAATTAATTAGTGTTTTATATTTCATTAAAAATTGTCTTTTTACACTAAATACATCTATGCAATTTCTACTAAAAGCTCATTTGAATATCATTTGCAACCTTATCATCCCCACCTCCACCATGCCGACTAATTATGTTTAACGAGTTACATAAATTGATTAAGCTTCATTTAAATGTTTTATCTAATTTGTATGATTAGAGCATTAAATTCGCTGTAAAATAAGACCAAACTTGCAATTCCATGTTGTACTAAACCAGAGATACAAGCATTTGAATCTTTTAGAATCTAATTGTGTTTAATTAGCTGTAGTATTTAACTGGTATGCACATTTGATATTATTTTTCTTGATACTGATAGGGGGACAATTGGGCTTTCATATAAGCCCAAATTTGCATATCTGCTATGCTTATAACAGTACTTTATTTAGAAAACCAATGCCAAATGTTACCGGAAATGTGCATATTCCACCTTTTTTGGGTGCCCAACTTAAAAAACCTGACCATTGTGACATTTAAGAGTTGTGTCATTTATGAAAAATAGGTGCTGTGTATTCAATCCATATGATTTGTAGGCTACTTAAGAAATAAATTGCTAGATTTTAAACTGTGTGAATGTGCAGTGGTACCCAACTTTAAAGAATGCGACCAAATGCATTTTTCCAGCTTCCAGCTCTTCTACGTACCACCCCTGGTTACAACAATCTGTACTTCTTCATTTTCTGAATCGGTCTCTGACCCAAACATGCCAACAATTTCATCTTGATCTTCACTGTCTGTACCATTGCTATCATTAGATTCACTTTCACTACTCTCCCTGCTCGTGATATCTTCATCCATGTCTTCATTTTCAATGTCGATCTCTTTCAGAATCTTCACTCTCCATGCCCTCATCTGGAACTTCTCCTCCTGTAGTGTCATTTCCAAACAGCTCTTCTTGTAATACATGTCTTCTGATTGCTGACACTTTATCACTTTTCCTACTGTGTTTTATGTTTTCCATATGGTGTTTATCTAGGTATTTGTTTAAGCTCTGAAACCTGTAAAGAGCCAAGTTTATTTTCTTCAACAAGATCCTTCCACTTATAGTCTTCATATACTAGTTGATTTCTGTGGTCTCTTTGTATTGTCCGCTGATTCTTTCTCATGCTGTCCTTCCATTTAAGTCCTTGCAGGTGGCTCAAATACTGTTGTACAAACGCTGGTTTGACTGCAAACTCCTTTGCAAAGTTACTTATGGCAGCATCATCATCAACTCAAAGTTGACCAGCATGAAACCTAATTTTGATTTGTGCTCTTGGTAGGAAGTCATCTACTGGTCGTGGCTCTCCTTCACTGTCAACGGTAGGTGTGTCAAACACTGACATGTAGTGGCCTGGGTTATTCAGGTCTGGCACAGGTTGTGGAATACGCATGGCTGCTGGACCCACAAATGGTTGGTTCTGGCAATATGAACACAGGTTTCCATCAAGCTTTTCTCTACAGCTACCTTTCAGGTACTCCATGAAGAGTTCTCCTCCCTTTTTTTCTTATTTTTTCATTTTTTTTTCTTTTTCTCTTTCCTTCTTTCCTCTTTTTTTCTTGTTTTCTTTGAGAGTTGAAAAAAAAATTCGCGTTCCCCCCTCATTCCTTAAAAAAAATATCGCATCCCCCCCTCTTTCCGGAAAAATAATTTCGCGTTCCCCCCTAAATTTTACCATTCCCCCCCCTGCCATAAATAACGATCGCTCCCTAATGTTCACATTATGTGTATTTTGTGTGTAAATGTGATTTGTAAGGAAAGTTGCTGCCGATAATATTTATCCTCCAGGATGAAATTCGCCATCTTTCTGTAACGGAGTGTTTCTAGATATTATAATTTATTCTGATTTTTCCAGTAAATCACCAAATCGTTCTGTAAACCACTTGAAGTGGTTGTAAATGTTGTGTAGATGTAAATTCATGTGATATTTGTGATATATTTTATACTTTAAATGCATTTTTCAAACTTACAAAAATCCTCAATTCATGCAACACTTTACTAAGAAACAGAAACATGAACGTGATCAGCTGTGGGGGCGTGGCTTACAATTGCGTCTAGCGTAAAACCAAGGAGTATATATAATGATAATTAATCATTTTATGCTCTCATGTAAGTCTTTACATGCAATCCGTGACAATGAGCTCCATAACTTAAAATTAAATCTTCGCCGTGCAGATCTTTCATATGTATGGAATTTCTTCAGTGTTAGTGATAATAATACACAACTTTGCTTAATCTTAGGTAATACTTGTTTGAATGTCACCCCCATGGTGAGTAAATACTCATATGATGATACATTGATCGAAAAACAATTTGATACTTTCTGTAAATCCTATTTAAAACGTGCATGGTCGTGTAGGACAGCGCTGTTAAGTAACAATAATAATAATAATAATAATATTAACTAATCAGCATACACACTCCACGTAAGGTTTCATATGACTTTATGAGCCCATTCCCGTGTATGATTTTATATTGATGATTGTATGTTTATTTTGTAATTACTTCTCTCTCTTGTCTATATCATATTTAATACTGTACCTTGTATTTGTGTATTTTTGTGTATTTTACTCTTATTCTTTTGGATGCACCACCTTCGGGTGGGTGCCGCTGTTTTGAAAGTGTTTTCCGAATAAATAAATAAATAAAAAAAATAAAAATAGGAGGGGACACTTAGCTCATTTGCATATTTGTCATTAATATGATTAACCCTGCCTTGACCCTATGCCCTGCTGTGAGAGGTCACAGATACCGCCCTCTAACCTGAGAGGGGACTTTTCTTTTGTTCTCATGCACAGCGTTGGCGATGAGCGACCGAGAAGTATAACAAAAGCGTACATAGACATAGAGCAGATCGATTCGAAGCAGTAATTTGAATACATGAATTATGCAACACGTCACACAACGTCCAGTCTAACAATGATTGTGGACCGTATAAATGATGCAATTTTTTGTGTTCGAAAACGTCATCATTTTTTACCGTTCTTTCAAAAATAAGGATTATAATCACATTATAAACACATTTTGTGCGAGAGTAACATACAAATATGGTATAAAATGACAAAAATGGCACGATAAAAATCCGTTCGTTATAAATAAATGGATAAATGGTTAAATAATTAAACTAACACCAACCACACTCGTCGATCTCTGTGGCGTGCATCGTAGGCCATGTTGTTTGCAAACGGCAACACGGGTTCGATCCCCGGTGTATCCGTGAATGCCATGTTTTTTTATATATTTTTAAAACTTGACGGTGGATTAATGTAGCATCATTTTTATGTCAATTTTTGTAAATTATAAAGGCTCCATGCGTTTATAGTTGTTGTTTATTCTATCATTTATCTCTTTGATTTATTTAACTTCTAAACAATTGTATGCGTAAACTATACATGTATATTAGCGCGATAAATACGTGATTTAATTTGATTTAATTTGAGTTCGGTTTGATAATGATAGCAAAACTTGTTGTAAAACCATTTTATCAGTCAGCGCAAGTTTGTGTACATCACGTTTAGTTTGTTATAGCTACATGTAGGCTAATAATACTATTTGTAGCTATTTGTATACAAGAAGCAAACACATTTCCAAAACAGAGAAACATGAGAAACGGGACCGTTACTAACGTTAAACTTAATACCAGTGCCATGATTACCAATTTAAGGCTCTTTTGGAAATCTGTACAACCGATGAATTTCTAGAAAATCGTTGATACAACTTCACTCAGGAAAGTCAGATCTTGTAGCAAAACAATATTAAGCTAGCTTTTTAATAAACGAATTGGGAGACGCAATGATGTCGAAATCTATGTGGAAAAGGGAATCGGATAACTATTTATAGACTCGACTAAGTCTTGTACCACTGAAGGGTGATTAGAGGTAATACACGTATCGCCGATGGGGAGCTAAAGTTTGTTTCAGAATATAAAAAGAGCAACACCACCAGAATATATCTTACTCTGTACAACACACATGTTGATGGATACTCGTTTGAAAATAACCCGCCAGTGTATCATTCTTTTAACGCTTGTATTCAAATGATTGCTTGAAGGTCGTGCATTGACTTGATCTGAACAACGAATAATATGGGAGCTAAAACCTTTTGTTATGGGCACGCATGAGTAAAGTGGATTCTCTGTATAATAAAACAAGATTTCTTATTTAAGATCTGGAATAAAGGTTACCAGGGGACATTTGCTTCAACGATGCTCCTATGCGTACACTCTTAAGACAACTCGTCATTTGAGCGACGAGGGAGTCTAGTCAAAATATTTTGACTAGAACCTAGTCAGTTTGACAAGGTATTCTAGTAACATATTTACGTTTCAACTAGAGTCTAGTAATTTGTAACGCGTTTCGGGTCACATCTGCATCCAAGAAATGACACGAAAATCTCGTCGTAAATCCCTCGTAGAAAACGGAAGTCGCGCATTGCATGATGGATGATTACCGATGAACTCGCAAGTCATCGCGGCCAATTTGTGCGAGCAGGCGCCCGAGAAAACAGGGCCTAAAAGAAGCCTTTTATGCCTCTAATTTCGATGTAAACATTATCCGAGCTGTTTCTTCGTGAAGTAGGCAGGTAAGAGAAACTTTCTGGACGTCTCTCGTGATATAACTTTGTGTTTTTAGCGGTGAATCGACATAAAACGTGTCCCGTTAAATCACCCGGCCAATTGTGTGTACAATTCCTCCTATACCGCATAGCCTACACGTAGGCATGGTAGGTATACGATGAGTTCCATGTTAATTTACTGGTATTTTAAGTCAAGAAATTGGGCAATTACGATTATTTTTAAATTACCGAACATCGCCTATACCATGGTACCGAAGGCTATGCACTCGTTTAAAATAGCTCATTTTAATTTTAATTTCTAAAAACTTAAATTAAAAAGTAAAAACAAACTTCGACTGAATTTGGATCCCCATATTCCCAATCAATGAATCAAATAGACATGCAAACCTTTCTAGTCCTAATCACATCAAGGCTCATGTTATTGTAACAACTAGAATGTGAACATTGTAACAAATGCCATGCACAGAAACGCCACTGACACTACTGACAAAACACATTTATGCATTCAGATCTACTAACTAGGCCTAGGCCTAAAGCCTATTTTAATAATTTTTTACTTCTGTATTTATTTTACAGTAAAAGCCTACATGTGTTTGTACTTGTACTGACGTAGTGATGGATGGTGAAGTGAACATAATCCGGCGAAGGTGTCAAGTGTAGTTACCAAATCTTTGCCAGCGCCAGGGTGTCCGAAGATGTCAATAAAGAAAGGTGGGTGTTTGAATTTTAAATAAATTAGTTTGAATAAATTGCTATCCACATTGTAAACATTGATCAGTGATGTCATTTTACACTATGAATCAGGGGTCGCATTTTGACGCGTCTGCGCGTCCTAGACCTCTATTAGTGACGCGTCAGGTTTCAAATTTGAAAGACTAGCGGGTCCCGATCAAAATTGAAGGGACCCCTTAAATATGACGATGTATAAACAAACGTATGTAAATGGAAACCTTAAGAAATTCTGTAAATTACATGTCCATCCTTTGCTCACAATATAAATTCATTAAACTGTCCGTAAAAAAGTAAAATTTTCAAATACCCAAACTTCAGGACCCCTCAATTTCTTGGGGGACCCCTTAAATTTGTTTTTTGAAATCCTACGGGGTCCTGAAAAATTTCATGGGACCTCTCACATTTTTAATCCAGTGCTATCCCTGCTATGAATGCCCTATGAGTGTGAACATTGTGACAAAGGCTTTGCTCGGAAAACGCCACTGGCAAAACACATTCAGATCAAAGCCTATTTTAATATTTTTTTACTTCTGCATTTGTTTTACAGTAAAAGCCTACTAGGCCTACATGTGTTTGTACTCGTACTGTACTGACCTAGTGATGGTTAAGTAAACGCAATCCGAAGGCGTCAAGTGTAGTTACCGAATCTTCGCCAGGGTGACCGAAGATGTCAATAAAGGTAGGTGTTTAATTATAAATAAATATTAAATGAATTGCCATCTATGATATTGTAACCATTTGATAATAATAGCCTACTAGATGTGACAGGAGACAATCATTTCTTGATACATCAGAAGTCTGTTCAACAGAGGAGAGGATGATATTATGCATAGCATCAAAGGCAGCATATGATTATTTAATGGCAAAATACTTTGACTTTGGAAGTATCAACCAGTATTAAATAATATATTTCTGTTTTATATTTCCCCTTCCAGAAATCTACCTCCAGGACAACTCGGCCTTCGAGACAACTCGGCCACAAGACAACTCGGCCTCCAAGAAGAAGAAAAAAACATCCCAAGTTATTGGAAAGAAGTTATCAACTGTACAAATAAATTTGAATTGAATTGAATTGAACTGAAATTAAAATTGGAGTTTAGTTTTAGAATACATTTGAAATTGATATAAGAAATACATTTCAGGCAACACAAGAATATAGTCACACATAACTTTGACCAGTTGGTATCAAAAATATGTCAATAAATTGATGAGTCATTCAAAATATTTGAAGTGTTGTGTATTTATATTATAATTAGCCTCTTCTTTCCATGACATTTATTGCAGGTTTTGAAAATACCCAGCACCCGTGTTTCTCTGGGTTTTTGCAGTTTGCCAAAGCCTTAAGTGATGAAACATGTTCAGAGGAGTTGCGTTAATTGCGGCATCTTTTCATCACTACAGCCTTAATGATAATATTCTAGTCAAAATGACCAGAACTAGGAAAAATGTTATTTTACTTGGAGATCTAGTCAAATTTGACTAGAAAGCCGGGCCAGATATGACTTTACTAGGGTCTAGTCATTTTGACTAAACAAATCTAGTCACGTCAAGTGACTAGAAAATCATGTTATAATTTGACTAGATCTAGTCAAATTTGACTAGATTCTGGTCAAATTTGGACTAGGCTAGATCTGGTCAACTTGACTAGATTCTAGTCAAATTATAACATGATTTTCTAGTCACTTGACGTGACTAGATTTTTTTAGTCAAAATGACTAGACCCTAGTAAAGTCATATCTGGCCCGGCTTTCTAGTCAAATTTGACTAGATTCTGGTCAAATTTGACTAGGTTGTCTTAAGAGTGTACGTCAACTGAAAGCCTGGTCCGCCATGGTATGCTAGAGGCGCCATAGCCAGCACTCGGAACACCATCAGAAACAATTGATTTTGTTCTTTCTTTTGAAGATATGTGCACATTGTCGACTCATTCAGTAGATAGCGCATTTATCACATGTGGCACTACTTTAGTAGATAAGCGCATGTATAACCGTGGTGGCAGTGCTAACTTAGCGCATGATAGTTATGTGTGCCATTACTATGTGTGCTATTATACGCATGTCACACTACATTCACACGAGGCATTACTATGTGTGCTAAGTTAGCCGGGAAGTTAGCACATGTGTATGCCACAGTAATGTAATGCCACATGAGTGACTATGCGCTATCGTCAGTAGATAGCGCATAGTCACATGTGGCATTACTATGTGCTATTTTAGTAGACAGCGCGCGCATGCGTCACATGTGGCATTACTAGTATTATCATTATGTGTGCAACTTTTTATTTCAATGTGTGCTACATGTATCCTTCAGTTAGATAGCGCATGTATCACGTGTAAATGTGTGCTATTCAGTAGAATACTAACGTTAAAGACGGTTATAGCATATAATAATAATAATACATTTTAATAATAATAACACACAGCGCATAAAGCAACGGCACCAATGCGCTTTACAAACAAATGATCAATATCTTAAAAAACTACACATACATTAAAACACATGATAAAAAGATTATAAATATATTCAATGCAAAGAACACCTCAAAAATACAAACAATTTTGTTAAAACAGCCATAGGAGAAAAATACAGTCAGCTGCTATTGATAAAAACATTGCGATTTAAAAGTCAATAAAACCGTCAATTATGACAAGTTATATGCAGTTTAAAAAAATATACGTCTCACAGGGCCGGGCCGGCCAGAGAAGTGCTCCCGCGCGTTCACAATCAGGTGAGGTGTTTCGTAAAGCGGTATTATTGTGTGTTTTTTTTTTATTATCATCCAGTCCGGGAACATTAAAATCAAATCACATCAAACTTTTTTGGATACTGTGTATCGTCAATATCAATATTGTCTGCTTGATCTTACCATGGGATACCAAAGAATGCCTCCGCGGCCGGCTAGAACATCGCCGGGGAACTTTTCCTAAGGCTTTTATGGAGCCCGGGGGACAGATTATACTGTTGATTAGCGCATCACAAGAAGTTCTGTCACTTGCAATGCAGTACATACTCAATAGGAACTTGTCAACGATTTTGGTGGACAAACCAAAGAAATCGCACGCATGCGTAGAAAAAAAATAAAGTCCCCTTCTAGGTTAGAGGGCAGTAGAGGGCCTTTTCGATTTTCAGACGATGCCGGACGTACGAATATTTGATAGGTTACATTCGGTGGGGGGACGTTAGGATCCGTCCGCCACTGAATACCTTACGGTTTCGTCAATGTTTATACGAACACATTTCACTCTCAGTTTAAAATGTTGAAAAGCATCATGTCAGGTATAACAGCGATTATTTTATACTCTTGAATCTTGTGCGTACAATGATTCTATACATGTGACACCGGTCAGAAGAGATTCATCATTGACTTGTTGAGCACTAACTACACGGTAAATGCAAGAGGTCCGCGTCACTATATTTGTATCAATATTTTTCAACTTTTCCGTGCCGATAATACTAATTAGTCAATATTTTGGCTTCATGTTTAATCCACGGTTCAAATAACCGATGCCTATAAAAAACGATTTATTCTTTGGATCGCCGCAAATGAGCTGTCCAAAGCGGGGGGGGGGGGGGGGGGGGGGGGGGGGGGGGGGGGGGGGGGGGGGGGGTACGAAAATCATACGTAGCCTGTGCCTCCCACGTTTGATTTTGGTAGGAGAAACATACGTGCATGTGCCTCCCAGACTTTCTATATACCTGCATCATATGCAAAATTAACACCCGATCGGTATACCAAAGTGAAATGTCTACCGATCAGTATTATAGGCCTACCCTTGTAATACCCTTGTAGTATACAAACAATAAACAGAAGGTAAGTAGAAAATTGGGTTCTCAAAGTGTAATAATTAACCAAAATTGGGTTCTAAGTGTATTTTAATCAATAAACCTATCTATCAAAGTACGGGCCATTCTATACCATCAAAGAGGGGGCATAATGAAAACCTTTTTGATTGCCACCCATCGATATACCAAATTTCGCGAAAAGGCACTCCAAAAGGTAGACACGTTAATACGTAGTACCACTATATAGTGAGAACCCCGGGTCCAAAGCTATTGGTCGAGGTCTTTAAAAATAGATTGTGTTACGCAACAAAACATAAAAACTTGTATTGTCCATCTTTTAGTTTCCAGTAAGTTAATGATTATATTAGCGCAAAGTGACCAGGCTCCTTTTATGTTGCAAGTTTCAATGTCATAATATTACTTCAAAATTATTGACGATACTGACACTTGAATTTGATATCCAGCCCCAGCGGTTTTAGGATGATAATAATTTAGTTACAACATGTGATGAATTTTCTGTGGTCATAATCAAAATCCATCCATTATAACATTGAAACCAGCGGAGATTTCAAAGTTACGGCCGTTCGTGTCCACCATCGTCTGGTATTTTCAATTTTCGACTCTAGAAATGACGTGTATATTTTAATATTCATTGATATGATTATTCATTGTATATTCATGTCCGACACTGCCTTCTATTGTTATAGACAATGAGTGTCCAGGGGTTGGTAAAACTTTGTTCTATTATTAGAGTTAGCCAATTAAATTGTCAATGTCTGTTGCGCGATTAGATGCAGTTCAAATGTTTTGGAAAGTAAATTTTGGGATGAATTTTGATTCCGGCGGGCGTAGCGCCCAGAAGAGGTTGATTCTGACCTTGCTGAAAGCTGCCTAGCCTAGCCTAGCCAAAACAGGCTGAATCAGGAATTCTGACCTAGAATGCTAATATTCAGGGATTTCACTGTTTAGGCTTTGACATGACATCATGTCTCATATTTTCTTTATGGAAATACGGAGGTTACTGTTTTGGATCTACCTAAGGTCCTACATTGGCCGAAAAGCAGGAAATGCTCGACTACCAGTGCATTTTCGTACCAAGCACGACGTTTTCCAATGTAATTTCGTGCACCAGATGTTCAGGATAATTCTGGTCGTGAAGCAAATTAATTACGGAACGCTCCGCATTCTGCATGCATTAACACGATCAAATCATTGTAAATAGCAAATTATTAAAGTATTGACGTTAGTCTAGCATTATTTACGTCAAAACAAACTATTTTGTGCCTGCGTTTTGGTCTGCGTAACCAGCTGATTGGTTTTGTTTGTAAACAAACTCTATTGTTGTTATGAGTCTCAAAATGGCGTAAAATAATGAAAGGAACAAGCTAGATTTTTCGTACAAGATGCATGGTGATTTTATGTAATTGTTTTAATAAATGTTGTGATTACCAAGAATATTGATGAAATGAGAATTGTAATATGATGCTCAAAAGAGAAACCCATTAGACGGGTATAGAAATATTAATCTACAGTTAAAACTTGTGTCAATACTGTTTATTTGTCTCCATTCTTGTTGTTGTACTCTTAAAGATCTAAGCTGAATAAACTGAATCTAGAAGGCATTCTGACATCTCCTAAGACACGCTACCAAAAATGATAGTTAAGAGAATATTCCTATGGTTCAAGTGGATACTGTCCTGATAAGGAGGTTCCTATCCCGAACAGGAGACGGGTACCCCCGTTTCCGTTACATTGGTGGCAGCGGCGGGATTTTAAACGTTTTTCTTAAGGAAATTCGGCCCACTTGTTGGATCATAGGCTTACTGTGAGCTAAGAAATAATTCTAAAGATTTTTAGAATGATAGAAACAGTATGGAAAACTCGGAACAAAACACGGAGATTGGAGATTTGTCAGATGCTGAGATCACAGCGACAGAGTCAGAATATTTGGAAAATAATGAAAATAGATTCAGTGATAGATCTCATAGAGACAAGATAAAGCGTGGATGGAATAAAAAAAGAAAAAAAAAGAAAAAAAAAGAAGTAAATTACAAGATAATATTTGTGTCTTGGACATATCAAACTAAGGAAAATCAAATGCTAATTTAGCATTTATGAGAAAGAGATAACAATGTTCTGGCTATTTTCGTTATTATACTCAGTGAAGTTGAAAAGGATGAGCTACGCAAGACCTGTCACACAGGTGAGGCGTATATAGGTGTACGGTGATTTTGGAAAGGATGAGCTACGCAAGACCTGGCACTCAGATCAGTGAGGCGTATAGGGATCATACTGTTTCAGTGATATACTGGAAACAATGTGCCTTGATAACCATAAATCCTCTTGGCAAGGCAGAGTGAATGCTATGCACGATATGAATAAGAAGAATAATTTCTTTTTGAAACAGTCGTGTCAGAGCATTTTCTAGAAATTTTGAATCTTGTATTTTCAAGATTGGGTATTTATGATCTTTCCATGCACAGTATAATAATGTAAAATACTGGAACTTTCAAAAAGACCAAGCGAGAGAAACTGCGGAAAGTGTAATAATTATAGTTCATACAGAACTATAGAATCAAAACTGCGAGGCAGATTACAGGGCAGTGTTGAGTATGTTTCTCTTGTATTTGTGGTATTCTCATTTTACCGGGTGCGGTGCGTCAAGCAAGCCCATAGTCTGGAAGGTCGGGATCACGTCTTCCGTAGAAATGGACAAATTCAACATTTAAACCGTCAAAATTAGATTAAACACGTAACCTGAGGCACAAGGGTTATTTTAGGTGTTTTGAAACGAAGCCACTGAAGGGGGACAGTACATTTTACTCATAGAGCACTAGCTAAGCTCTAACCAGTAATAAAAATGAGATACTCGCCAAAACAAATACTTTGCAATAAAACAATGCAATACACTTCTTTCTTTGTTTTAAAAGAAATTATTTGTATTATCATTCCAAGAGTTATATAAAATTGTATCACGGGGTTGATATGTGGTAGACCACTACCAGAATAATAGCATGAATCGACTTATCGAAGTATGTATATAGCTGAAGATACAGGTCGGGAGCAGTTTATATTGAAGAGTGAAGCTCTGTAGCTGTTGTCATCACTCTAGTGTCGAGAATATAGAACTGTATGACCAATGTATGGTTGAGATAAAGTATGGAAGCCAACTTTATTGAGCTGCTATATTTAAAATGTTGAAATTGAAGATAAAGGGTCAGCACAATCTACTGATAGCAGTAGGAATTGTTGGACAATTCATTGACAGTGACTGCTAATATTGTTTGTCTTTTTACACATGCTGAAGGAAGAATGTGTTTTAATGTACAGTATTACACATTCTTTGACAAGGCATGGCAATAAGGCATTAACTCTATAGATGCATCACAGTTCTCAGGGTATGAACTATCTGAAACTTAATCTCGAGATGGCCTTGTATATGTACCTGACACATTAACCTGCAGTAAATGTGCTTATGGACTGTTTGTACTTACCCGCCACCAGTCCAACCACAGACTGTGAGGAGATCTCTCATCTAAGAAAAATAGTTCCATTTAGCAACCAGCTAAATGAATATCTATGCATCTGACCTTATCTGTCACAAGGAAGGAGACTACAAAACGGGGCAGCAGACGACAAGAGCAGGCCGATGCCTAATGAAAGATTACAGTACTACTGATGAGACTTTGAAGATCGCTGGTTGATGGAACTACAGGAGCCACTGAAGGATTGCGCAGACTACTGAAGAGACTTCGAAGTGAACCAAACTTACCTGTAAATAAGTCACGCAACCTGC
This sequence comes from Ophiura sarsii, assembly GCA_035610835.1. NCBI lineage: Eukaryota > Metazoa > Echinodermata > Ophiuroidea > Amphilepidida > Ophiuridae > Ophiura > Ophiura sarsii. The sequence continues at coordinate 66,015,761 of CM069454.1, forward strand.
TTCTTCTACCAAGATGTCCACATATGAAAGAGGACCAGGAGATACTTCATTGTTTGTTATATTTAGGCTTTCAAAATAATAATTATCAAATGTATAATATAGCTGATTTTATTGGAAGTCTCGTTAAAATGCATTAACCTTCTGAGTGCTATAATAATAATTGTTGTATAACGTTGATGTGTATAATGTGGATTGTTTAGTTGGTTTCACTGAAACTGTTCTCACCTGTTTGATATTGCTCTATGGTTTATGTTGTGAGATAAAGTTTACAGTGAGTAAAGCTGAATGATGAACCAAATTATTTCGATTACCAATTGAGACATGCTATTTTCTCATAATTGAAATGTATAAGTAAAGTCATCACTAATTTCGAGGACGAAATTGGCTAAGAAGGGGGTAATGAAACGGAATACCGGTTCGGCTTGTTCATTTATACAGTGAGGTATAGGGGAAAATAAGCTTATTAAAAAGTAAGAGTTATTTTTAGCGTTTGGTGTTGAAACATTAGTCGATCGTAGAGAACATGCTTTTATTATATAAATATGAGATTTGGAATCATTTGATTGAATACTTTTGTTTTTAAGAGCCAAAATGATACTCCGATATTAGCGACGGACGGGCGAATTCTGTATATTCTGCGAATGTTATTGAAATTGTTGACGTGTAATTTAGGTTTCAAATCTCACCTTTTGATATTCACATAGCCATCCCTAGTTGTTTAATATAGTCAGGCACTTGTTATTGTCTTGTAATGTTCACATTATGTGTATTTTGTGTGTAAATGTGATTTGTAATATGATGCTCAAAAGAGAAACCCATTAGACGGGTATAGAAATATTAATCTACAGTTAAAACTTGTGTCAATACTGTTTATTTGTCTCCATTCTTGTTGTTGTACTCTTAAAGATCTAAGCTGAATAAACTGAATCTAGAAGGCATTCTGACATCTCCTAAGACACGCTACCAAAAATGATAGTTAAGAGAATATTCCTATGGTTCAAGTGGATACTGTCCTGATAAGGAGGTTCCTATCCCGAACAGGAGACGGGTACCCCCGTTTCCGTTACAATATAGATGGAATAACCCACGATTCACTAACCAAACGTCAGCGACCACTAGTGTGGCAATACTTGTCTATCAAACAGCGTGGCACAGTTCGTTGGGGCAGGTTGGGCAAGTTAGTCTATTCCCGATTTCGTTGAACTTGTTTTTTGACAAAAAAGTGTAAAAAAAAATTAAAAATCCATTTTTTCACGTTTTTTGGCACTTTTTGGTCAAAATTTTCCAAAATATTAAGATTAGGTTTAAAAAAAATTAAATCGTCCCTCCATTAGTGTCTTAACATCATTATAAAGTGATTTGGCCATTTTTTACTCAAAATTATTTTTTGTTAGCTTTGTTCAAAAAAAATTGGGTCAAAAAAGTGAATTTTGTGATTTTCTCAAAAAATCTATTTTTTTGGTCAAAATTGACGCCAAATTTGGATTCTCTGATCCATTTCCTTTCCAAAAATGTATACTTTTATATACATTTGATTAATAGTTCAATAATTACAACACTCACAAAATTCAAAAAATCAAATCAAAAACTTCCTTAAGTCCCCCCTTAAGACATTTATCAAAGTACATTTTATTGTCCACATTTGACATCTTTTACCCCTGCTAGGATCGAATAACCCACAAACATTCCATCCGATCACATGCGATGAGTACACCATGCGTAAGCGTCGCGGCGCCGGCATAAACGCAGGAAAGGCGCCAAAGACGCATTTCAGAAGTCCGCGTTATGGAGCAAACCACGCATTGCGAAAGTCGGACGCACAGTTAAATCGTAAGCTCCACCTCCCCGTGTTCCGATCTAAATGTCGCCGATTTCTCTGGGAACCCATGAGATTGCTTAAACTTTCTTAGCTGTTTAAGAAATAAGAATGTTTGTTTGATTGTTTTGGTGGTCGGTCCACACGGACACACGCGCTTGGTCCTGAAGGTCCTTTTAAAAGCCTATAGACCTATCATGTATATAATAAGCATGCTGGCTGAAATAAAAGAAAGTTAGAAAATATGGAAGAAAAGAATGAAGTAAAAAGAGCCACTCCCAACATTTATATTCAATATCCGAAGTTCAAATGTTTAAAACACACTTTTGAGAACCCACATTTTGGTCGAATATATACTCTTTTGACAACGCAATTTTCTACTTACCTTCTGTTTATTGTATATACCATGTATAACAAGGGTAGGGGAATATGGGGCAACTGGATCGTGGGGCAAGTGGTCCGAAATGAAGGATTTTGTAATTGTATGGGCATACTGCTTTCTTTTGAACAATACGACTTTTGTTGATACTTGACATATATCTTTACCTTCTACAATCCAAAACATTTGGAACTTTAGGGTATTTACACATGTGATTTTTCTCCATATCTTTGAAGCTAACTCCTTCAGTGACTGATTGAAAATTCACAGATAGTATGGGCGATATATGAAGATGGGTTTAGATCATGTTTAATGTACTTTATATGATTGACAGATATGCAACAGTAAATATATACATGCAGTACAGTCGTCTTAAGGTGCATATTGCATTTGATGGGTACTATATTGTAGTGTGCTTAGGGACTTTCCGAAGTATGATTAAAACCATAGGTTGTGGTTGAAATGACCGTAAAATGGCGCATATTGCTAATTTTGGACATTGGTGGTTTGGATTTCCGATCAATATTATCATTTAAAGAATGCTTCAACTTAAATCACTATCACGGGTATTCATTTGGTAGAGTTATTAGTTCATGAATTTGCAAATAACAAAGTACACCATTTTTTACTTATCTAAAGACACTCGTCTATTTGTAGGACCCGAACGCCGTAATATTTGCGAATTCAAAGATACTCACTGGCTACAGAAATCTGTGTAATGGCTAAAAACAAAAATGCAGTTTTTTGCCTTTTTTTCTGAAATGTATTGGAGTTATTGATTATTATGACAAATGGTGGTATGTTTTAAAACATTTTGGCGTAAAATGTATTACGTCACAGGCGTATTTTAATAACGTTTCATCTCTAAAAAGTGCTACGTCATTTGTTGGGGTAAGTGGTCCGAAGGGGTGTGGGGCAACTGGACCGCCTGCAAAAACTTAATCAAAATTGTAAAATTCATTTTGAAAATGAGTTGTTAGTGTCAACAAAACATGACTCGGTATTGAAATGTGAATAGAATATGAAATAATTCACATTCTTTCAAGTTCTTAGACATTATGGGGCATTTCGGGTCTAATACCACTATTTCTGATATTGAAGGATTACAATATGACATGAAATTGCTTAATAGAATGGTTTAAAACCTCGGTATTATGAATTACATCTTTATTGAATGGTGTCTGTAAAGGTATTTGCTATGACGAAATATCATGATTTATGTATTTTATCCACTGCTTTTTGTGTATATCAACCGTTGGGTCATCATTGTCATATTGACTAACTTCCCCTGTAACATGAAAAGCTGGCTAAATATCAAGATGGTTTATTATAAGTACTAAATGATGATTATATGAAGTAAATAAAATCATTAAAGAAAGGGGTATATATAGACAAATGTATGGGGCGTCTGAATATCACAACCATGTAACCATTTAACTAGGTTCATACCGTTTTATCTATAATAAACGTGCAGTCGAAAATTGCGCTTGCTTTGTACACCATTAGTATTACTGCTTTTTACACGTTAACCACGAAAACTGTGTAAAACATGGGTTTCATGAGACCTGTATCATTTTTACACGTTAAATAATATGGAAATGAGTTTGTAAAGAAAATACTGCTTAGTTACCGTGTTGTCAATCAATGATTTCTGTGTATTCTAACCGTTGGAACATATAGGACCAGTTGCCCCAACGATGGGGTAACTGGACCGTGCCAAGTAAAGTTTTTAGTTAGTGGTAATTGGCCTTTTGTTTGGATATTTTTTAACATTGATTATATGTTATATACACATGGAAAAAAGTATCGCACCACTTTTTTTTCTTTGAAAAGTGCAAATGTGGCCTCGAATTTTGCCACCATGGTGTGATATTAAGGATCATTTGTTTGCGTAAGCTGTCCAACAAAATGTTGTGCAATAAAAGGGCCACATTTGAGTTTGTGACGTAATCGATGTAATGTTTTTTCAAGGCCAAGGGGAAAATGCATGATTTTGTCCAGAAACATTCATGAAACAAGTTTGGGTATAACGCGATATTGAATAGACTTTAAAAACTTAAAATAGTCATTATATTAGTCACCGTTGATTTTGTTTTTGTTTATTTGACCTAGGTCAACACCTTCGCAATATTGCTTTTGTCATTTGAACTTCTTTAAAATTTGACCTATTTTGACCTTAGACCCCATAACCGTTGGGCGTACGAAAAAGGGAGTTTTTTTGTTTAATTTGACCCCAGATGACCTTTGACCTTGGAATACTTAATTGTGTTACCAAAGATTACAACTTTAGAGATTAATCATCGGGCCTCTCAATATCGCGTTATACCCAAACTTTGTTCATGCATGTTTTTGGACAAAAACATGCATTTTCCCCTTGGCCTTGAAAAAACATTACATCGATTACGTCACAAACTAAAATGTGGCCCTTTTATTGCACAACAACCTATGTCCGCCAGCATCGCCTGAAGTGATATCGAAAAGGCCCTCTGGAGAGTCGAGGGGACAACTGTTAAAATTGAGGCACTTAAAGGAGGAAAAGGGAAAAAGAGGAAGAGAAAAAAAGAGGAGAGTAAAAAGAAAGAGGAAAAAGGAAGAAAAAGAAGGAAAAAAGAAAAGAGAGGAAAAGTCTGACGAATAGTACATTATAAATGTACCGGTTGAACAAGGGAATAGGTACAATACAATACAGCTCATATTTGAAATTATCATCAGGACAATTATCATCAGGACAGGCATTCAATGAAAAACAGTGAAAAGATGCGAGTCGAGTCGTGAAGGTGGAAATAACGATAAAGATTCAACCAAAGAGATTCTGTTTTAAAAGGGCACTCTTTTTCCTTTCTTTTTCTCTGATGGTATATATTTTTTCGTTCTGATGGTATATCCTCAACCTATCCCTATTTTGCAAATTTTGCTATACAACATGTACAATGAGGGTTTCGACCTTTGAGCCATAGGAAATTCAATTTATCAATGCAGCACTAAAATTGAAGAAAGAGCTATTGAGGATGACCTGGAAAACCTTGAGGAAATATTGGATCGATGAGATACAAAGAACAAAGAAGAACCATTATTAAAAGCAAGTATAGTAAAGTTTGAGGAAATGGAATCATCAACATCAAGAGGTATAAGGGACCGTTCATTATTTATGGTGGAGGGCGGGGGGGGGGGGGGGGGGGGTAAATATAGGGGGGGGGGGTCATGTAACTTTCATATGTTGAAATAGGGGGGGGTTATGTAACTTTTTATTCTTGACCAGGGGGGGTTGTGTAAATTTGTTTAAACTATAAAGATGGTGGTGATTGGAGTGATTTTAGAGGCTATTTTGGAGTGTAAATGCCATTTTTTTCTGCGCTTCGCGCATATTTTCTTAATACCTATCGACTTCAAAAACTTTTACTATGAGACGATTTCTGGACAGCAAATCGACGATATGGTGCAAAAACATCAATATAATCATCAACGGTTGAGACATTAGAGCCACAGGGTGTATAATAATGTTACAAAATCCAATTTCATGATTTAAAAATGTGATTTATTGCATGCTTTTCACCTCATGTCTGCTGTGCACCAATGCTCACAAAAGTAGAACGTTTCACTGGAGTATACGTTTCTGCTAAGAATGTTAACTTGTTCGGGTTATAAAGACTCACAAAATCAGCCAAAATGTATAAATATGAAGAAGAAAAAAATTCTAACTCGCTACGCTCGCCATTACTAATTTCACACAATAAAAAGAAGGGGCATCATAAAATTATTGGGCATTCAGATAGAGCACAAACAAAATTTGCCAACATATCCATGAACAAAATGCCAAAGGTAAAGACAGCCCCTTAAGTATGTGACAAGTTGATTTTTTCGGGGGGGGGGGGGGGTAAAAAGCTACTGGTTAGCAGGGGGTCATGTAATTTTCAGTTTCAGCTCGAATTTGTCCCAACCTCCCCCTCCACCATAAATAATGAACGGTCCCTAAATAACACGAATGGAGATGACTGAAAGGACAGCAGCTGACCAACATCTCAGATTTGAGGATATAATATTTTGCTAAATGGACAAAAAAGAAAGACAAAGCCAAATTGATAGTCACATTTACAAGAAACCCAAGTATAATGCAATAATGTTGAAAGTTAAAAAAAAAATATGTACACCTCCCTGTGATGTAATCGGAAAACCTAAAACGGACTTAATTAATCAGGTTTGTACTACAATTTTCGGTTTCGGGGTGAAAATCCATGGAACGCCATTTGACCCATTGACTTACGTGTGCACAACTCACAGCTCGCGGAACGAAGAGTTTCCGCTTAACAACAAGCCTACACCTGATTTCCTTCGTTTTAGATCGTATAAATTACAGTTTTAGAAAGAGGAATAAATAAGGCAGACAGTGATATCATTTTTAGACTAAGATTTAGGCAGAAATAAATGTAAATGTTAAAGTTCGATAGTTGTAAAATGGCGAAGAAACCATGTAAACTGCTCACAAAAAGTTAGGAAACTTTTTTTAATCAAGTATATTTTTGCTTATTTATTATCCTCTTGTATTATGTTGCATATCAATGGAAAGCTGAGGTTTTTTTCTTTAAGATGATACCAAATGCGCAATGATGACGTGTTGTTGGACTTGGCCACATTAATGAGAATGAGACAAAATTAGCAATTTTGTGTTACTGTGTGAACCAATGGCACGGGCTTTCTCCAAATCTGTTAAACGCGGCATATTGAAACTGCAAAACGTTTACTGTGTCTCAGAAAAAAATACAAGTTCAATAGCATGACAATAGCAAGGTCGTTTGACTATTGTGTTTGTGCATGTTTGTGACGACTGACCCCATTTAACAATCTTCATAGCTTTCATATAGGGCTTGGGTCAGGGATACTATTAATTTTGGGATAGGTAACTCCTATACTAACACACGTAACGAAAACGGTGCCGTTTGCATAAATTAAATAAACTATGGTTATCATCGGAATGTGTCGGTGACCAGCGTTGAACGCGTTTAACAGTGTTTAACCAGGTTTAACGTAATATTTGGTCAGCATAGAATTGAGGGCGTTGTGGTTTTACATAGACGATGGTGGCCACGTGAAACCTAAATGTTGAATACGTAATGAATAACACGTAATCGCGAATGTTAATCTTATCATTTTGACAAATTCATCATAATTAGAAGAATTGTCATCGTTAACCGGGCGATGACTGTTAAAAATAATTCAAAATAGTGCACTCCCGTTGACATAATTGGGTCGTCTGAGAGACGCGTGGCCAGCGTTGTGTCGTCTGCTATAATCACGCCTGATCGGTATAGCGCCACCAGTTCTATGCTGACCAAATTTTAATTAAAAAGTGGACCCGATCGGCAAGCTCAGAGGCAGACCCCTGCTTGGGTGACCTAACTATTGACTGAGTTAAAGGCCTAAACCTTTCATCACTTACCTTCATGACCTTCAACCTGGAGTCATTGTTAACCCAGTCTTGCAAATACCCAAACGATGGTTTTCTAAAGAGATGGGGGGTTAACTTGTTAGTGTTGTGCTCACTGGTGCAAATATTTTTGTAAACCATTCATGGTTCTCAAGCATGACCGGTTTGATTATTGATCATTACCTAATGACTGTTTAGCGCAGATAACGGTACTTTTGGCACATTTGATTTGCGACTTTGCCTCATTCTCATTCATGTGGCCATGTTCAGCAACATGAAATTATTGCAAATGTGGTATAATTTTAAAGAGGAACACTTCAGCTTTCCATTGATATATTATATACAAAGAGGGTAATAAATAATAAAAATATACTTGATTAAAAAAGGTTTCCTAAATTTTGTGAGCAGTTTAGTTGTATGTGTGGTGTGCGTGCTAACTTCCCACACACAATTCGGTAAATGTAAACAACAGCCAATCGATCGGGCAATCGATATACAATTGGGGTCTTGTGGTTGCTATTAAAACCCGCTGGTTAGAAGACCAAAAAGACCAAAACAAATTCATAAGCTCAACACATTGCATTGTCGCTCTGTTATGGCATAAGGCAAATAACGATCAACACACTGTAGCTGAGATACCGCACATCGAACGCTGAATGCATTGTCGCGCTGCCATCGGGGCTGCCATAGCTACGGCGCGATGGGGAGCGCGATATGACTTGCGTGCATGTGCGTGTGAAGTCCGGCGCTGTGGTTAGCGCAGATACACGTGTAGTTTGTGCCAATCAGCAAATTTGTAATCATTCTAAGCGTGACGCTGGCTTGATCAAATTTATTTATGGATCTATTTTGTGTCAATCATGAATATGCATGACTTTTATGACAGCAAATCAGATTTGAGTGGAAATCGGCGCGTACCTGCATCTATAGACCATTTCAAATCCGAAAATATACGACCACCCGAATGCTTCCGATTAGCCGAGTGATTTGACGCTCGGTTACATGACCTGTCAGCTCCTGACAGGTCATGGCCATGTGCCGGAGAAAAAACATGTTTTTCACCCGTCTGCCCGTGTGGTAGATTGCGCTAGTGTTGGTGATAGATTGTATCCCTTACAAAGTTGATGTTGCGGCATTTCAGTAACAAAAACGAGTGAGATGAAAGAGATTTGGGGTAATATTTTCACTTTTTACCGTCCGAGTGCTCGATACATTTGGAATTTGCCCGTCAGCGCCTTTGTTGATAAAAAAACAAAATAGTCTCGTTCCACGTTTTACTTCTCATGTATGTACGCGTGTATGTGAACATAGTAAATCACTGAGGCGGACAACCAACTAGGACAATGCTGTGAATGCGATCAACTGTTGCGAAGAACGCGCAACGCACCTACTCCACGTGACCTGTTTTTCCGAAGATTCCTGATCTCAATTTGAAATGGTCTATGGATAAGTTGTGTGGAGCCTATTGAGGGTGCATACCACTATTACGCGCTATAGTGTGTTTCTATGGGAAAGATGCCTCGGGAAAACGGCAATATCTTGAGTTACCTTGCGACTCATTGAATGAAATCTTGGAATATTTATTAACACACATAGATCTTACCTGGGTCAAAAACTCAGATGGGGGTGACCGTTTACATTTTTCTATATTTCCCCCTTTATACGGAGTAGTATATTTTAACACGAAATTACACCTTGTAGCCCGTTGTGACCAATGTGTATCCCCCGCCAATATTTTCTAACAAAACAGTAGATGTATACTCTTTTCATTCGAATTATTTCAGGTACACTTCAGTGAACAAATATAGACCAAATTCAATAATTTTGAATGACATATCATGTCAATATTAACCATTCTTTATTTAGGAACTACATTCGTGATCGCGATCGACGGAAGCTGGGCGTTGGACTGTAGTGGTGTGCACCCTTAAATGCAGGGAACCAGCATATGCTATTTCTGTTGTTGCTGTGTACAAATGCGCATGCTCGGTATTGGTATGAATATTCATATGCTAAATACACGTGGAATTCCACGAGTAAACGCACACTTTTTGGACGTCCATTGTACAATTTTCCCAGTCGTCTTTTTTGGTCCGCCATTTTTAAAGATGGCGGCCATATAGAGGGACGCGCAAGGGCGTCCCCAGAGGGGGGGGGTGTGGGGGGGTGTCACACCCCCCCATTCATCAGATCTGTCGGCAAAATTATGGTGCTGTGGGCAAATCAAAGGAAGGAGGAAGAAAAGGGAGAAAGAAAAAAGGAAAGAGAAAGGAAAAGGGAAAGAAAGAAGGGAGAAAGAAAGAAAGAGAAAGGGAGAGGAAAGAAAGAAAGAAAGAAAAAAGAAAGAAAGAAAGAGAAAGGAAAGAGGAAAGAAAGAAAGGAAAAGGGGAAGAAAGAAAGAAAGCCCTATAACAATTATCGTATGCGCAAATGATAATGTTGTGTCGGCATATATGTTATGTTAACACAAATCAAATCAAAAATGAACAAAGGCAATTTAGGCATGAGATTTTGTTGTGTCGGCGCACATGAACAGCCTAGGCCCAAGTCTTTGTTTTGCTCATTGTCAAGACACGCAAAAAAATTGTGTCGGAATAGTATAGGCCTAGGCTAGGCCTAACGGGCAATGTGTGGGACCTTTAATTATACTAACTAGGCCTATTTCATTGTCGTTGTCAATGCAAACCCAAGTCAATAATGTCGCCAATGGCCAATCATGTTGGCACATAGGTTACGAAATATTAAATGCTAATTCGCCTATAATTATGTAAGTTGATGTAGGCCAATTGCTCTCATAGTCTCATTGTACTGATTGTAGACTCTGCAAGCCCACTATCAATCTCATCGCAAAAGTAAGTCCAACTCCGACGTTTAGGTGTCAATGTAAAGCAGTGGCGTAACCAGCGGGGGGGGGGGGGGGGGTGGCGGGAGCCCCCCCCCCCCCCACCCCACTTGGAACCCTTGACCCCCGCTTGCCCCCCCCCAAATGAAATCAAGTACGGCTGTAAATGAAATTTACAAACAAAGTACACACCAAATCCCCCCAATAATGACATCGTGTCGGTTGAGATTGGCACTATCGGTTCATTTGACGAAAGGAATCATGGAATTATGATGGTCAAAAGTACATATATGAAAAAATTTCGCGTGTCTTCCAAAAATGAAATATTCTTTGGTACAAGCTTGTTTAGAGCCAAAATGAAGCTCAATCGTCCAAAAAATAGATGTAAAGTCGAAAATGTTCGCGCGCTACGCGCGCATCTCTTGACTCAAACAATCTTAGAAGCCCCCCCCCCCCATTTCAAGTCACTGCCCCTTTTTGCTCCCAAAAATGAAAAAGTCTAGTTACGCCACTGATGTAAAGTAAGAACTTATAAGTAGACTCTGTCCTAACTTCGACTTGAACAATGCAAATTATCATTATAATTAAGACAATAAGCACAACTGTCGTTATTTGCGTGAGACCAGGATTTGTGTGTGCACCAGGCCTCGGGGCACAATCGATATCTCACGTATGGTATAGGTCGATGTCGGACATACAGGCTGTAGGCCTATCATGCCTATACTGAACATTTGACCATGTTTTGTTAGCATTATTCAACAAAAACAAGATGGCTTCAGGAAAGTGTTCCATGACCATTTTAGTTTAAAAACTGAAAATCTTTGTGCGCTTCACGCGCATTCTTTCTACAGGTTCCAACATTATAATGGATCTCGAACCAAACCAAATATTATATGGGGGACGTTAAAAACGTCATACTTGACCCTTTAAGTGTTAGAAATGCCAAATGTTGCGCGCTTCGCGCGTATTAGTTTCAATGTTTCATTATTCAAGCTGAACAAGATGGCTTCAGGAAAGTTTTCCATGACCATTTTAGCTTAAAAACTGAAAATCTTTTTGCGCTTTGCGCGCATTCTTTCTACAGGTATCAACATTATAATGGTCTCGAACCAAACCAATATGGGTGACGTTAAAACCGTTATACTGGACCCTTTAAGTGTTAGAGATGCACAATTTTGCGCGCTTCGCGCATATTAGTTTCAATGTAACATTATTTGAGCTTAATTTATAGTATGTGTAGGCTTCCAACCAGTTTTCAATGACCATTTTTAGTTTTTAGGTTTTAACATTAATATTATGGCCCTCAAACCATATGATTTGGATCATGTCAGGACTTGATATGTGTAACTATGCAATATCAAACGGTCAAAAACGTCATACTTGACTATTTAAGTGTTAGAAATGCCTATTTTTGCGCGCTTGAAAAAAGCTTAAGGACAGTTTTCCATGACCATTTTAGTTCAAAAACTGAAAAATGTTACTCGCTTAGCGCGCATATTTTATGCAGGTTTTTGCTCGCTTTGTATTAGTTTAAACGTTTCAATATTTAAGATAAACAAGATGGCTTGAGGATGTGTGCCCCCTTATCAAAACAGTCCTGGATACGACCTTGTCTCCCCCAGAACTATTCAATCAGCGCTACGCGCTGCTTTGTTTAACATTTCAATTACCATTATCAAATTTGTGTCCCCCCATGTCTGAAAATTGATTGACGGTTCTGACCATACAGTCCATACTAAAATATGCGTGTATGAATTCCGGCGAGCGAAGCGAGCCAAAAAATTTTTTTGTCGGCACAAATGGCTCTGTCGGCAATTGATGACCTTTACACCCCCCCCCCCCCCCCCCCCCCAATGAAAAGGGTCTGGGGACGCCCTTGGGGACGCGGGGACCCAGTCTAGACCGCTCGGCCACGGTAGCAGATAGTATTATCGGTGTCAAACAATTAACTAATACCTAATACTTATTTAAATTATCGTTATTTCCCAATAATCATGAAACTATAATATAAAGCCATAATATCGTCAAGTGTTATATATTATTGCCTATGACTATCCCTTTTCTACCCCTTCGCATCAAAATTGAGAGCTAAACACGTGAATATTTTAAAATTACTCGCCATGTTCAAGAACTACTATTAACTTGCAAAAATGAAAAGATATGACACTTAGGAGTTGGTTATCCAACTCCATTGGTTTTGGGATTATTTAATAAGCTGTACCTAGGAATGTGATATTTAGAATTTTTAGATGGGTATCGCGATCGTGGCCAGCGTCGTCTGCATAGACTGTAACTCTCAGTCTCGCCCTCTTACATCGCTATCTTGCAGCCTCCGACGAGGGGACTGAGCTGAGGGACATACGTTCACAAATCTGTACCCAGTCTTGAGAACTACCGTATGTGTGCAATATCCGTGTATCTATCGGCCTGTTGACATTAATTATTCCATTGGCATGTATGGCTAAACGTATGTCACTTCAACCACGCATGTTTGCTCACAATGATGTCCATCCCAGCCAACACGTATGCATGGCCCCATATGCAGTGGCGTAGCTCGGGGGGGGGGGGGGGGGGGGGGGGGGGGGGGGGGGGGGGGGGGGGGGGGGGGTGGGGGGGAATGCATAGGCGTAGCCAGGATTATTTTATCCGGGGGGCACTCAGGCTCGGATCCAGAAAATGTAATGGTAGGCCCCAAAAAGTGAATTTGCTAAGGTACCATCCATGCGGTGCGCAGCACTGCCCTCCGAGCTATGGTCGGACAGGGGGGTGTCTGAGGGGGGATGTGCCCCCCTCATAAGTAGAAAAAAATTCAATTTTGGAACTCATTTGGTGCGATCTGGTGTATACTTTTGACCAAAATTTTATCGAAAAGCCACCTCTTCATTTCCAATAAATATTTTGTTTTTATCAAAGCACGAAAGAAGATGAGCATTATTCTGATATATTCTTGATTTAAGTATTTAGAATGGTCCAAAAGCTCGAACAGGGGGAGACTGAGGGGGATGTTCCCCCCTCAGAATTGGATTTTTTTTCAATTTTCGAACTCATTTGGTGCGATCTGGTGTATACTTTTGACCAAAATTTTATCGAAAAGCCACCTCTTCATTTCTAATAAATATTTTGTTTTTTATCAATGCACGAAAGAAGTTGAGCATAATTATACTAATATATTCTATATATTTGCTACATATTACTGGCAATAAAAACATTTTCTTTTGGGTAATTCTATCTTCTTTTTTTGTACGTTTATGAATATCAAAATCTTAATTTAAAAGAAAACTAAAGCTGCAAATCAAAATCATATATTTTTGAAATTATTATTAATAATCAGATACCTATAAATTGACGAAGTAAAGAAGAAAAAAGTGACCTGCAGATACCTTAACAGGCGCGCGTAGCGCGCGAAAAATGTGCTATTTTACAGTTTATGATTGAGGCTTGCCTTCATAAAAGTTTCATAAAGTTAAAGTTAATGTTTGAAGTCACATTAGCGCGTAGCGCACAGCATTTGATACTAATTTGTTATGAAGTTAAATGTAATGTTTGAATGTTCATGCGAGCTCATAGCGCGCAAAATTGCATATTTTACACTTATTTTGTCATAATTGAGCGACTTTTTTGGCTGATAACAAGCTTCTAAAATGAAATGTAAATCTTTTGAGGTTCTAAAACATCCACCCACCCTTCACTCACCCGCTCGGCCCTCGGGCTCTCCCGAAACGGACAACAAGAAATGAAGTCACACAAGGACTGGTCCCAAGTCTTATCGTTTGGGGCATGTGCGTGCGTAGCGCGCAATTTTGTTTGCTATTCTACATATTTTGCCAATTTTCGCTGGTACAAGCTTAAAAACTAAAGCAAATATTTCGAGGCACATGAGCATAACGCGCGAAGTATTGGCTTCTCAACACTAACTAATTTTGTCATGATCGAGATACATTTTGTCTTAAAATTAGATTCCAAAATAAAAGTTAACGTTCATGTCACGTACGCGCGTAGCGTGCACATTTTTTGGGGCTATTTTACATAAATTGTGCCGCGATTGAGATACCAACCACGCAAAATTGACACATTTTATTTTTATTTTTTTACGAAAACCCCTGGTTTACTTTATACTTATTTGCCACATTTGAGATATATATTTTGGCCTTATGACACTGCTTTTATTGTTAAATGTTTTGCTATTTTACCCGGTTTTGCTAGGATTGAAGTACATTTTGGCTTCAAACTATCTTCTTAATTTGCAATGAATTTATTTTTTAGGGAAGGGGCACATACAACGAAAAATGCTATCTTTGTATTTGAACGTCATAATTTAACTATGATTTCTCTTATCAAAGTTGAGGCGACAATGGCAAAATTGGGTGACAGGGGAGAAAAAAGGAGCGGTCGGCCCCTTCTTAACCCTCTGGCTACGCCATTATTGCCTTGATATGCCGGGATCTGTGCCGGGAACGTACAAAATAAGGGGTGGGGGCATGGAAACTTACTATGTAACAAATAAAGAACTCTATAGGCCTACCCTCTACTATTTCTCTTTTCTTCTTCCTTTTTCTTCCTTTTTCTTCTCCTTTTCTTTCTTTTTCTTCTCCTTTTCTTTTTTTTTTGGTGCCAGGGACCCGGGGGGCACGTGCCCCCCCAGGCCCCCCCTGGCTCCGCCAATGGGAATGCCCCCCTGACGAAAAAAACCCATTCCCCACACGTAAAATTAAATTTAAATTATCAAAATTACCCCCCCCCCCACCCCCGCCCCCCACCCCACCCCACCCCCTTAAAAAAAATTAAAAAGGGGGAAAAAAGAAAATAGGAAAACAAAATGATAAAAGACCGAGATGGTGTGCGGGAGCACTGGTTGTGTGGTTATATACTCAGCCCAAATAGTCAAATATAAGGCAAAATTGTACAAGTAGTACATTGTACTGTGCGATTTTTTTTGACCGTGCGAATTTTTTTGACGCCCCCCCCCCCCCACACTTACGTGAAATTCACGAGTTGGTGACTGGAATTTGTTTTGGGGCAACCTTTTACGAAAATTTCAGAAATCTTGCCCCCCACCCTGAAAAAAATCCTAGCTATACGCCACTGCCCATATGGGCTACATGTGGGCACTCAGGGCTAATGAGGGCAAGGGCTATGTGCGGGCTGACCACATGGGTCCCATATGGGTTTTACAAGGGCCATAATGGGCTACGTTTGGTTAAACATATCAGGGTCCCATATAGGCTCACCACATGGGTCCCATATTGGTTTTACAAGGGCCATAATGGGCTACGTGTGCGTAAACCTATCAGGGTCGTCCTATATATTACCCTCAATAAAGAAAGCATAAATAAAATAAAAAAATATATAGGTTGACCACATGGATCCCATGTGTGGGTTTTACAAGGGCCATGATGGGCTACGTTTGGGTAGGCTATCAGGGTCCCATAGTGGCTCACCACATGGGTCCCATATGGGTTTTACAAGGGCCATAATGTGCTACGTGTGGGTAAACCTATCAGGGTCCCATATAGGCTGACCACCTGGGCCCCATGTGGGTTTTACAAGGGCCATAATGGGCTACGTTTGGGTAAACCTATCAGGGTCCCATATGGGCTGAACACATGGAACCCACATGCACACAGACAAATGTTTACATAATTATGTTAAATAAAGAACTCCATACTTATTATGTAAACCTTTCACACAGTATGTGTACAAAATACACAAGTTATATTTACATAACTTGTGTATTTTGTACACAAATACTGTATGAAAGGTTTACATAATAATTATGGAGTTATATATTTACATAGCTTGTGTAAACTTATGTATTTTTTTTCTTCTGCGTGTGGGTTATATCAGGGCAATTCCACGCATGCGCACCGACCTTGGTTATATTGGTTTCGTTACACTATTGGATTTCATATTAATAAATTTTGATAATGATTGAATCCACATGCACTATATTTCATAATTTAATGGCAAGTAAGAACATTATTTCACACAAAACCGTACACATGAACAATTTTGTTGGAGAATGTTAATACAAAGCCAAATGACTGAATTCTTCTTCCAATTGCCAGTCATTTATTCGGGTAAATAATTCAATTATCAATAACCTAATATAGGCTGCCTATAAGGGCAAGCCTATTTAAACCCCTGCTTTGGCCCTAATTAAACCCATGTAAACCCCCCATTGGACCCATGGGGCCAACTCGCATGGCCCCTTTCGGACGAAGTGACCAAAATAGTAAGGGTTCCACGTGGGCCTGCACATTCCCATTTATTAAAAGACATCCCATGATTGGCCTAGGACCATAGATCCTTGAGAAATTCTCAAGGATCTATGCTAGGACCTATTCGAATTGCTATAGTAACCGCGATGGGATGTTGAGGCACTGACATCATATTTAGTAACTTTTACATGTTAACACGATTATCGCTCTCAGTTCCTTTATTAACACTAACCCGCCAAAACACTACACACTTTGCACGCACACGGTCTGAGTTTGATTCCCGGCGCATGCAGAGACGTACCCCCTCCCCATTTGACCCTTTTTTTATCTCCTGATCATACACAGAAAAAAATAAGTGAGTCATTATCGTAAAATGAGTCACTACACGGACAAAATGACTCATTTTGAGCCATAGTGTGTCACACTACACGGACAAAATGACTCATTTTTCGATGATGACTCACTTTTTTTCTTTCTGTGTATGCATAGATTAACTCATACTGATTGGGCTCAGTACGGATTTCCCTTACAAATTTATGACAAATATTCACAAACGTCAGTTGTGGCCCGCGCGCGTTGTGGGTCCGCGCTGGGATGTTGAGGCACCGTGAAATCATACTCACTACTTTAACAGTTAACGATTTACGCTCTCAGCCCCTTAATTAACCCTAACCCGCCAAAACACTACACACTTGCACGCACCCCCGCCCTCCCCATTTGACCCTTTTTAAAATCTCCTGACAGTGGCGTAACTAGACTTTTTCATTTGGGGGGGGGGGGGGGGGGCTTGTAGTGAAATATATTTGTATTATTAATTTTGGTTGAAATATTTGGAACGATGAGATCAGTTGAGCATTTGGTGGAATTGGATAAAGCTATCGAGGCGGCTAGGTTCGAATTAGCCAATATTAAGCGTCAGCGTAAAATATCGGAATGCATTATTACAACGCCGAGTTTTGACGATAATCGCGATGATATTGTGGCATACCTGATCAGATTTGAACGCCTAGCGCAGCATCGCAAATGGTCACAAGAAGCGTATTTGCCAAAACTAGTGGAATGTCTAAACGGTGAGGCTTTTGATATTTATGCTCAGTTGAATACTGACGAGAAAGCAAGTTATTCTGCGCTGAAAATTGCGTTGTGTGAAATTCGGGTAGACAGAAATAATGTCGGCAAACAGCGGCCGAATAACATAAGGCCAACGAAATGTGGAAAGCGCTCCACAACAAACGCAGGGGTTTTCGTGAATACAAGTCGCGGCGGATTTCAATGTTCATACAAGAGAAATTGTGGTGAATAGTCAAGCAAATACCAGGAATTGTTGTAGAATGACGAAAGGTCGGGAAGCTAATAAAAAGCTGATGGATGATGATAGGTATGTTACTTTATGTAATGGGTTTAAAAGGTACAGATTGTATAATGACGAAGATCCTAAAACCGGGAGATTTGATGGTAAGGATATTGTTGATGTTGTTAATTTGGGGAGTGAGTTATCAGACTCAGAGAGTAGGTGTTCGGAAAAGGTTGTGAGTGAAAATTTGCCCATGGATATGCGGGTGACTGTGAACAGTCGGGAACGTAAGTTGGTTAATGGGACAATTGGAGAGTCACAGGTAAATGTTTTGGAGGAAATGTGAATGACTTGGGAATAATTGATGGTGATGGTGATGCAAGTGTGAAACAGCATGATGTGGATTACTCGGACAAAATTTCATCGATATAGCTCCTTCACTTCTGGGTGATGTCAAGAACTTTTTGATACCCCCTCGTATATAAAGGGTTCAACAAAAGAAAGTATACCACTTTGTTTATGTCATTTTAAGTAACATTCAATTTATTTTTTAACAGGCTAGATAGGCCTTTAGATGAATCTTTTAGGCATAATTTGATACCAAATTTTCCCCCTAACAACAAAGATAAACCATGATTAGCACCATTTAAAGAAAAATATCCCATTTTCAAAAGTCGCATTTCCAATACACAGTACGAGAAGAAAGGACCAATTGGGGTCTCTTGGGGTGTGTGTATTAGCCAGGATTTACGGGGCTATCGATCGCACAGTGCTAAATGCGTTGGGTCATACGACATTGTGTGTGTTAACAAAGGGTCCTTTTTTCTCGTGCTGTGTATTGGAAATGCGACTTTTAAAAATGGGATATTTTTCTTTAAATGGTGCTAATCATGGTTTATCTTTGTTGTTAAGGGGCGAATTTGGTATCAAAGTATGCCTAAAAGATTAATCTAAATGCCTATCTAGCCTGTTTGGTCAAAAAAAATGAATGTTACTCAAAATGACATAAACAAAGTGGTATACATTCTTTTGTTGAACCCTTTATATGCTGATATTGATACCTGTCAATTATGTTTAGGTTCTTTTTGTAAGCAGTTTGGGCTTAAAGCAATATTATGTGATCTTTTTCAAATTTGTATCCTTTTCTCTCTTATAGTGACATTTGACTATTAGGAAAGACATTCCTGGACTCATAGATCATTTTTGACTGTATTTTCCGGTAAAAAAATCCACAGAACTTTACTAAATCACAATGGAAATCAGCTTCTATATTAAGGTAACTATACTGGCTATTACACCACTGCAGAAAAACAACTATTGTGCCAAATGAATTATTTTGAGACCACATTAAAGAAAAGTCTTTGCTCTACCTATTTGAGAACTTTCGGAGTAATTTGGATATTTCGTATGTTTTTCTTTATTTTTTGAAAATTCCCTAAATGTTTGGACATTTGAATATTTTCAGCCAAGTAGGAAACTGCTATGGGTCTGTCACTTTGGGGGATGGTTAATAAGCATATTACCTAAATTCTCTCGCCAGTTTTTGTGAATAAAGTGTTTACCTTTTGAGAATTTCTTTTTTTTTAGGGATTTTAAAAGGCAAAAGTTCAAAATGACACAAAAAATACTAGAAACACTTTAATGGAAAAAGCTGGCGAGAGAATCTTCTAAATTCTTCTAAATTGAATTACCTTTCATATGACACCTTGTTTGTTGAAATAGGAGCTATACTTCTCTTTAAAAATATTCACAAAGTTTGACTATTTAGTGTTTCAAGAAAAAATACAATTTTTTTGTTAAGTACTAACATTCCCATTCCATTCAATCCATGTTATCCTACTATAAATCTGGAAACGGTGTGTGTTTGTTTGTGTGTGTGTTTATTTGTTATCCTTATTTCTCCGTTTGTTGTGATCAAAGTGGCGCCTAATTTGCATGAAAGATAGAGGAAATAACGGGAAGGGTGTTAAAGTTTATTCCACTGAAATTGGTTAACAATTGGCTCCAAAACAGCAAAAAACCTCTCAGATTTGGCTCATAAATGCCACTAGAATTGAACAACATTGTGCGTTGCGCGTACTACAGCGTAATCTAAGATCTTACCGTGGTAACGCGTCGCGTGCATGTCTGCGCAAGGGCTGACTGCCGCGCGGCACACGCACCCCTACACATGGCGCAGAAGCCACACGGGAAATGGCTATAGGTCTGTTGGTAGGGTATTTGGTGTCATGTTGGGGGAGGGGGGCCGGTGTAAAACCACGGGAAATGGTTTAGGATAGGCCTAGGGTTATAATGGTACAAGTAGCGTTTTGCGGGGGTTAATGAAGCAATCTTATTTCTTTACTTTAAGTTGGCATGCCAAACAATCTATATAAGGGACCGAGGGTTAATGAAGTAGCCACGGGAAATGGTTTAGGGAGGGATATGGTTATAAATAAACCTGGTTGGGGGGGAAGGTGTTGAGGGTGTTTATGTGGTTTCAGAGGTAGGTAGTGGTATAACCATCTAGCGGGGACCCGAGGGTAACCACGGGAAATGTTTTAGGATAGGGTTAACTTGATGCGGTTTGAGAGGTAGGGGTTAATTAAGTAGCCACGGTAAATGGTTTAGGAGGGACATGGTTATAAATCAACCTGTTTTTTTTGTGTTGGTGTCAGGGGCGGACTGGCCACTGTGGCGTTGTGGCGATCGCCACATGGGCCGCTTGGTTTTTGGCCTCTCAGGGCCGGTTACTCAAATGTTGTGGCCGTGCGAAATTTGTTGACTGTGCGAAATTTTGTGACCGTGCGAAATTTTGTGACTGTACGAAATTTTGTGACCGTGCGAAATTTTGTGACCGTGCGAATTTTTTTGACCATGCGAAATTTTTGACCCTACATTACATTAAATATTGTGCATTGGTATTTTGGCAAAAACATAATATAAAAAACAAGTTCATCCTAAGGATACAAAGGGTTAAAAATATCATTTATAAATAGAGTGTGTTTTGAGAAAAGAAGCAATTTTGGGGAATTTGGCAACGTGCCAAAAACCTAACACACAGTAAAGTATATGGGTTTTTTCAAAGACAAAAAATTGCGCCGTTTGAAAACGGCTTGATGGAAAAAATTCAAAATTGGCATGTGAGTTTATCTTGTCAATATACACATTATGTATAAAAAAGTTTTAAAAAAAACATTCAGAAAATAAATGGTCAAGGTTAACCCTGACAGTTTATTTTAACCTATTCAAACCATGATTTTGAAATAATTAGATAACGTATTGCTCTGAAACGTACAAGATATTTTAGTTTCATAATAATAAATGTAATTTGATCAAACATTGCATTTCGAGGTTAAATTCCAAGATACAGGGCGTTCCATGGAAAAGATCGCATAATATGCCTTTAATAATATTCATTTTCATAGTCAAAAAGTTGTTCATTCTCAACTTGCTCTCAAGTTAGTCAAACATCAGACTTATGTGAAGTCAAATCAAGTCTTTTGCAAAATTTATTTGAGTCAAGTCAAGTCTTTTGAATATATGACTCGAGTCAAGTTTTAAGGTTTTGGAAAAGTTCTAAAACCAAGTCACATTAAGTCAACTCAAGTCATTGATTTGAGTTTATGTTTTCAGCTTTGTACTGCGAATTATGTAAACGGAGATATAAAGATTTGCATTGCTGGTCAAAAACAAGTTGTACGGGACTGAATATTTTGTTCAAAAAAGACCAAACAAAGTTGACAAACCATGGGCGCACATTATTCGAAGAGCATATTCCTCCGCTCATATGAAAAAAAAGAATCACTGAAATTGGTTATTGCTATCAGTGCCTGTTTTAATCAAATTAAAATTAACCATTTTTGGGATCTGTCCAGTGCTAAATCCTTTGAAATCAAGAGTTATTCCTGTTTTAATAAAATAACCCATTTTGGCAACTACCCGGGTGACCCGTCTAAGTGAGGAGCAAAGAGTACAGATCCATTCAAATTCATAGATATTTTGTACCTAAGACATTCAATCAAACACAGCAATGAATGAAAGTTTGGAATAAATCAATACTCGTGATACAAAGATGTATGCCTCTTTTCTAGAACAGAACCCGATTATTTGAGCTGCGAATGGAATTCTTAACGAAAAAAAGTAACAGAAACATTTAAAATCTCTCATTCTCATTTCAGAGAGAAATTGGTTTACCCCCATATTTACTTTCTATTCATCGTATTAGGAAACACGAAATCTGACACCAAGGGACTATTTCAGTGTTGACTAAATTTTTATTAGCCACAGATAATGGTTTTTATGCATACCAATATCAGAACAATAAGAGAACAACAGTGCAGAGAGGAGCATGTTTCTAACTTCGTTGACTACAACATCGAAGTGCTGGGTATACATGGTATACAAGAACACCGTATAATTGTCCATGACGAGCCAGTTAGGTACGAGAACATCCTAGGAAATACGCTCATCAGAACATCAGCTACCAGAAACAGTGCATGGGCATCAATAATAGTTAATTATTGTCCAACGAATGTAGAAGATGATGAGATCATTGAGAGCCACTATGAACACCTAAGCATGCTAAGAAGGGCAATTGACTCCATCCCATCACACAACGTCTTGATAGTAGTTGGCGACTTTAATGGCGGGATAAGAGCAGAGGATGCCAAGTTTACATACCACGAGGAAACCAATAGAAATAGAAAACACCTAAAGGATCTAGCCACTGAGAAAATCCTCATTGTACACACAGTTTCAAAAGAAAAAAGGAAAATTGTGGACATACACAAGCCCAGGTGGAAATCAGTACCAGCTAGATTATATCTGTAAGGAGTAAGTGGAGGAATAGAGTTATGAATGCCGAAGCATACAACACCTTTGCTAGTGTGGGCTCTGATCACAGAATTGTGTCAGCTAAGATGAGGCTGAGCCTGAAAAGTAAAACAACACCAAGAAAGAAGCCATATGACTGGAAAACCTTAGAACTGATGGAAGCTTACACGTGAAATATGCAGTTGAAGTGCGCAAAAGGTTTAAAGGCTTCGACGATCTGTTTTGGTATTCCACAAGCTTGTAGAATTTTCATCATTTTGCCACGGTGGATAATGTCAAAGGCCTTTCTAAAATCAATGTAGGTGATTACTGCTGTTAGGTTCTATAAGCTTCCTCAGTGCCAGTGCCCACTGTCGTCCTTCCGACCCTGAAGCCGTTCTAATTGGTTCTCAGATGCTGGTCTAGCTCTGGTCTGATTCTGTTCAGGATCATTCTGTTGTACGTTTTGGCCACAATAGAACTTAGGCTGATACCTTGATGAGATATTTTCCTGACTGGTGATGATCTTCTCTGCGTGCCTCATTGTTTCCTCTAATACATCTGTCATACTTGTCAGTGGCTGATTGAATTCTCCTCACCCTCCAGGACCATCAGAAGAATGTATGAGAATAGATACCATGGCTAAGGTGATCTCTCCTGATGGAGAGACTGTACAGTTTGAAATCTTTGCTGGAGTTCTACAGGGAGACACACTCGTCCCATATCTGTTTGTGATTGTGCTGGACTCAGCCTTGAGGATGGCTATAGAAGGGAGAGAAGAAGAGCTTGGTTTTCATCTTGACAGTCGTAGAAGTAGGTGGATAGGGCCAGAGATGGTGACAGACTTTGACTTCGCCGATGACATTGCATTGTTGTCAGAGAAATATCATCAAGCACAAGAAAGTTGAGACATCAGCAGTAAAAGTCGGTCCGAAAATGAATACAGGCAAGATAAGCTAGTTTATGGCATATAACCACAGTCAGAAGAGATCCGTACAGACAAGTAATGGTACCAAGTTGAAGGAGGTTCAAGATTTTAAATATATTGGTGCCTGTGTGAAAAATACAGCAAAGGACATTAAGCAACGAACAGCAGCATATAGAGCATGTGGCAAAATGACCAAAATATGGACGCCAACTCTCTCTCAAAAATTAACACTTCGGCTGTTTGCCTCATCAATGGTAGAGTCAGTCGTACTGTTATATGGATGCGAAGCTTGAACCATACTCCTAGTTACAGACAGAGCTTGATGGCTGCTACACCAATATGCTGAGAGTACTCAACGTCAACTGGAAACACCACATATCAAATACCCACCCAATTGTATGGTGACCTCCCCAAAATAAGCCAGAAGATTCAGAAGAGACGAACAAGGTTGGCTGGCCACTGTTTCAGAAGTGAGGAGCCAGTATCCAAACTGGTGCACTGGATCCCCAAGCATGGCAAAAGAAAACCGGAAAGAACTGCTCTGACATGTATAATATATACATTGAATTACTCAAGCAAGATACTGGATTGGACACCTGTAACATAAAGACAGCAATGAATGACCGAAAAATGTGGAGAACCATTGCAGATCGGGGACAACATGGTCCCAACACCCGAGTTAAGCAAGTAAGCAGCAAGCATGCATACCGTTTTACTTGTATGTGTGTTTGAAGAATCTGAGTTTAAATCTCATTTGAGTATTAATAACTCCTTGTTATGTTTGTAATTATATTATACTCTTTGCTCCTCACTTAGATTGGTAATTTTCAAAGGATTTAGCATTTCGTGGACAGCTCCGAAAATGGGTTCTTTTATCAAAATGGACATAACTCTTCACACATGCGAGCTCCACCACAAAAACATAATGTTTTAGTTACGCAGCCTGATCGGTCAACGGTGGTCAACACATGCGCTCAGCGTTGGAGCGTTTCGGAGTCTGCTGTCATTCCTCGAAAAGGGTGTTTAGGTCATAAATGGGCAAGTTTTTAATAAAATAGGAGTCATGGGTGATATTGGTAAATTTGAAAATAAATATGTAATCAAGACCTTTGACCCCCTCCCCACACTTCTCCCAGTCCCAAAGCAATAAAAAGCTGACTCATAATGTCAAAACTACTTAAAATTAGCTTTAAATTGATCTGAAATGTCTGATACAGAACAAATAAAAATGGCACTGTGAGATACGAACGGGAGTGCGTCCTCAATTTTCATGGAAATCAGTTTTTTGCACCTACGTAAAACTTAAAGGCAAAACTTACTACCATCTGAAACTTTAATTTACTTTAATTCATCGTCTATTATCATGTTAAAATTCACGATTTGGTAATTTCGATGTAGATCACATCGAAATTATCAGTACCCCTCACAACATAATTGCTTCAACCGAATTTCTATCTAGCACCATCCATCATTCAACCGTTTACCCATAAATTATTACACTGCGTATCTCTTGAAACAATTCATTTTCCCCCCAAATTTCAACTTTCTCGACAAGTCTCTCAGGCAAATTTTACACACAAAAAAAAGCCAAAATGTTCGCGCGCTTTAGCATTTTAACACCAACGAATGGTGTTAATCAACACCCGCGGGGATCGTCCTCTCAGAACACTTTCTCGGTGTTAAAATTAACACCCTTGGTGTTACTTTTAACACTGGCGTTATTGCAGTATAGCTGATCATGCTTCTGTCTAGCTCTTGGACATTTATCAGTCAATGTATTAGCGCCAAATCTAATATTGAACCAAAATACGCAAATGAGCTCATTAGCATGTATTGCCAAGATGCAGATGAAGCTTAACATCTATGATAGACATGGTTGTATCCACTGTAGTTCAGTGGTTCTCAACCTTTTTGCCCCACGACAGAACCGTGACCCCAAAACAAAAATTTGAAGAAAAAAACCCCATCCGGATATCATAAATGAAACTGCTTAGTTTGGATACCAGCGCAGCGAGCAGGAAAATTTGCATATTTGAACGTTTCTTTGGGGTTTTTTTTAAAGCGAAATATAACACTGTTCCCCCAAAACCTATATTTATGAGCCCTTCATGACCCCCTGGAAAACTCCAAACGACCCCCAGGTTGAGAACCCCTGCTGTAGTTAGTAGAGGTTAAATCATTCTATCCTTTAAAGAGTTGTTGTTGCAATGAGTTCCAATAAGTTTAAGCATACAGATCAATTGTGCAAACTATGTTATTATGTACAGGGTGTACCAAAAGTCGCACCACCTTATAAACGCGTCATTTCTCAAACTATGTAAATTGCACAGTGACAACGTTAGCATGTCTAGATAGAGCAATCTTAAAGGGGCATTGAGTTCAGAGTTCAGAGTTTTTATTCACCAAACATATATATTGAGAGATGTATCGATATACTAAATGAGCAAGTAACGTAAAGATAATCATCAACATAGCCCAAATCCAAAATGTCATACAATTCCGACATCGCCTTCATGCCAAAATAAGCAAATAACGGCACTTCCGGGTTGAGATTGCTGCGAAAGTCTGTGAGTAAAACGATGCATAACTTCCGAATTCAGCACCTAAGTTTCGATATCATCATATCGAAACTAAGAAAATCATATTTTATATGATAAACGGCGAATGTTGGTAAACTGTTTCAGATGGTAGTTAGTATATGCCCAAGTATTACTTTGATGCAAAAAACCTCATTTCCAGGATAATTGAGGGCGCACTCCCATACGTATCTCTCAATGCCCCTTTAACTATTTTGTTACCAAACTTGACGCCTTCGTCGAGCCCTCAACCTTATTACAAAACTTTACAAATGTTGCTGCAAAACACGGAGAAGCATAATTATACTTGGGGTCTTTCAATACTGATTTTATTTCCGCGCAGACCCAAGAGATTTGAATGTGAAGACGTGTGCGCAAGAAGTCAATAAGTCCATTTTTGGCCAAATTGAGTTAAACATGGTTTTGGGCAGCTTTAGGGGTAAGATGAGAATATTACTGATTTTTAAATTTGAGACTTTTAAATATGTTTTTCAGGGGGTCCAATTTAGCAGTGTCACTAATGTGAGTGCAAGTCCACCCATTTATGGTGTTTCTAAAACATGAACCAAAGTAAAATATCAATGTTACTGCACAACACATACATTTTTTTTTGCAATTAAAAGTCAAAATATATTATTTCGTTAATGGCCCACTATATTAAACAACTTTTAAAATGAAAAAAAAGAAAAAGTTTTATCATAAAATATGTTTTTATGCTATAAGAGAGTCTGGAAACACTGTAACTCCACAAAATAGAGCCAATGTTCCTGTCATTTTCCCTGTTTGTTTTCACTATCACTCAGTATCCATGGTAAAAAAAAAGGGGGGGGGAGGTAAAAATTCACCCAAACTAAATTTCAATTTCATTGAATCACACTATAATTGCTAGAAATGTAATTTAAATAAATGATAGGATTACTTGTTCAAATCAAGGCTTGAATTATTTTTTGCCAGATTTGTTATGAATTGGTAATATATAAAAACTCTGTACAAATCCTATGGTGCCAACGCGAGCGCAAGAAGTACGTAAGTCCAAAATCAATAAATTGATTAACATTGATCAATAAACAATGCAAGTACTAGTTTTGTGTAAAATATAAATCCCAGAGACATTACCTACTCATCAAGTAACAGCCAAGTTGAACTTTTACGTTGATTCCTACAATATTTTTAAAATTTTAAATG
Source organism: Ophiura sarsii (assembly GCA_035610835.1). Lineage (NCBI taxonomy): Eukaryota > Metazoa > Echinodermata > Ophiuroidea > Amphilepidida > Ophiuridae > Ophiura > Ophiura sarsii. The sequence goes on from CM069454.1 coordinate 66,043,215, forward strand.
CATGATCTCAAAATGTCAAATATGGACTTATTGACTTCTTGCGCTCACGTTTTCATGTGTTGATTTATAGTGACGTTTATTTTCTCGAACGAATAATACTAACAATGGCGAAGGTAGAACAAAAGGATAGTGACAGCAAGCTTAAATGCATCGCACCTGTTCGATTGTTTATTAACAAACCGTTTTGATTTTAAGTTGCAGCAACATTTGTGATCTCGCTTACGTAAAAAGTTATAGGGCCTAAGTGGTCATCGATTGGGTCAGGTTTGGTATCAACTAATTCGACATAATTGCGTAGCATGCGCTACCTAAGGGACGCACCATTAGATTTTCAGGGGGACGGTAGGAAGTTTGGCTCGGGGTGATTCCTTTTTTGTTGTTGGCCGGTCAATGCGGCAATTTTTTTAAAATAATGTATTCCTTCATATTTAGTTGGGTTGGGTAGATTTTTTTCGTTTTACTCATCAGGGGTGGGGGGGGGGGGGGGGGGGGGGGTTTGTTATACTGCACAGAGGGGTATTTTTTTTCTCTAAAAGCTTCCTACCCCCCCCCCCCCTAAAAATCTAATGGTGCGTCCCTAAACAGGCTATGAGACAGCCTGTACCTAGAGCATGTATAGTTAAGTTGAACCAGTGTTACAAAGTATTATAGCTATAGTCTATTTGGCCATAACGAGACAGTGACTTAACTGCGTATTCTTCTAATTGCAGCATATAACGCGCGCGCAAACTTTAGGCGCTGGCGTATACACACGAGCGTTGAAAGACGGAAGATACATACGCGTGCGTAAAAGCTGCGCCAATTAAGTTACGTCACTGTCCAGAGGAAGCCAAATAGAGTAACGTCTTACCATCCCAGTTTACTTGGAAACATTTTGATCTTACCCACAAAATTATATAACCTAAAATTATATACGTACGTCGCACACCACACTGTCATTATAAGAACACCGACGTCAGTGCACAAATTCAATATGTAAAGCATGATTAACTCATTGCAAATGCTGGGTTATTTTTTGCCCCAGGCTCCCAGTCCGCCTCAAACGATCTTTGCCTTCGCGCTCTCCTACAGCACTTGCACATAGCCCGTACGTCTGGTTGACGTAAACAAAACAGAAGAAATATGAACAGGCCTTGGAGGCTATTGAATACGCAGAACAGTAGCGCGAACAAAAACGTGGCAAATCCGATGGCTAGAAATGCCAACGCCCACGTAGTGCCCGTCAGCATGCTGATAGCGAGTCCGTTTTGAAGTTGGCGCTTCAGGTGCAGTCGTTCCGGCTCGCCGGGATTGGGTAGAGTGTTGCGACAGAGACGGTTCATGATGATAACGAAGGAGATCAGGTTGTGTAAGAGAATGATTCCTATCGGCAGAAGTAGTCCGAAGTACAGGACGTATCCGGGCAGTAAGAAGCAGCTGTTAATACAATGCAAAGACAATAATCAATAATTCATGACATAAATTCCCCGCTTAAGAGCGCTATTAATTCGGTCTGGTAAACCTATTGTTATCAATTACTACGAGAGGATTACCCAGTGCGCGTATACAACCAGGCAATCATATTTAAATTCGGGGCGTGTACGAGTGGTACTACTTGCTAACTGCATGGGTGACTTTCCATTATAATACAGCCGGTTGGTTGCACACGAGAATTATGTCATATAGCAACCAGCTTTGATGGAAGGCGAATATTTAAATTTGGTGACGGTTTTTAGGGCACCAATTTACATGAATTTATAGCACTGCTAAGCGGGCCTTGTAGCCTAATGGAGTTTTGAGTGCATATCCTATTTTTATGGTTCACAAACAAATCGGGGACAAACAAATTTTGCCTTCGCTTTGAGAGCTGTACGAATCTACTCACATATCATAACCTTTTTCCAGAATCTATCTTGTTTTAAGATATTCAACGGTGTTAATTTCTGAGAATATACTTTAATCAGTTCAAATTGGCGAGAAAATATTCGGTTTCTATCTCTCCGCGCGCAATAGAAATCCGTGCGCACGCGAGCGGTTATGACCAGGATATATAATTAGAGCCACAAGCACGAGGTTTGGCCGCTTGCACGTTTCACGCATATGATGCACAGTGCGAGTTTTGCCTTCATGCGCGCCCGCATGCTTCTGTATTCATTCACTGCTGTAAGGAGGTTTCGCCAGTTTGGAACTGATCAAACGATTGTATACTATATATTGTCTTAGGTTTATTTTGTATCTGCCTGAAATAACATTACAATTTGCTTAAGATCATCTTTGGTATAAAAGTGATTTATGCAAACATATTGGAATTAAAGGGACATTAAGTGGTGTTGAAAATTTTAAATATTTAAAAATCTACTTCAGAATTCAAGATGAACATTAAAAATTGCCGTTATTGTTGTTTCTTCTAACAAAAACACAGCAAAACTTGATTAAAACAATATCATCGCTATTTATTGTAAAACGCCCTCTATGCAAATATGGTTCGCGTTATGTATCACGCGTACTGCAGTGGGATACTGTCGGACGTAAAATGCTCGTCCCGGCTGTACGAGCATTTTTGAATCGACGTTTACTTGTACAAAGAGAGCTGATTTTTCTTAATCCTTATAGGTGTAAGTTCATACATGTAATACAATTATAAAAATATACTAATCTCAGTTTTTATCATAATTGAGGGCGCAGCCTCCAACACATCTCTTAGTGCCCCTTTAAGAAACGGCATCTCTTTTTCTGTATGTACAGACCATAGCAATAGTGAATTGAAATTTTCAATTGTAAAAAATTGCAGTACCCTCAGTGGCTCAAATTAGCTAGTTAGACTAGCAGATTAGCTTTATCAAGCTACTTGTGCATGTGGAAAAGAAATAGTTGTCGACCCACAAAGTCAATTGCATTCGAAATGTATGAAGAACTAATGGAAATAGGTGGTAGATTCGATACACTCATACGATTAACATAACGCCAATTTGAACTGTGGTTAGATTAGTTGAGTAACAGGGGACTTGTACTTAAAGGGGTATACAGAGATTTCTCAACAAAATGAAATTCAACATTTTTACCTTGTTTAGGTAGATGATATACATAGAAACCCTCTCAAAAAAAATCAGTAAAAATGAAAACATTTTCTCTGCATTTCCGAAGGTATATTAGTGCTTTTCACTTTTTGCATTTTGATTCAAAATCACCAATTGAATCAGGGAGGTCATGACTATGCATCACGCAGTAAGCCATTGGTTGTTTTCAAGATTGTTTTGAATAAACATAAAAACCAATAAGTAAGAAGCCACATGTGGCCTTTTAGATGCATTTGGCTAATTTCGATGTGATATACATCGAAAATTCAAAACGCTATCAAATTCCATATGAAATACTGCAAATTAAGCTCTATAATTTTAGGTGGTAGTTAGTACATATATAAGCATTACGTATAATTATGTAAAAAGCCTAACTTCTAAAAAAAATTGAGGGCCTCCTCCATGAAGGATCTCTTTTACACTACACCAATGAGGCGTTGGTTAATAAACATTCTTTCACCGGGGTTCGAACTATCACCACGAAGCTGAAGTCAGGTGGCTTAATATATAGGCCTACATTTTTATGCCCAGGACTTGGTTATAGGTGGGTGAGGTCAGAGGTCATTCCTTGACCGTTATAATGATTTTGTCTGTCGTTTACTTACTACTCTTCATTTTGGTATGATTCGAAGCTGTACACTACACTCAGTGCCACGGGAATAGCAGGTAAAGCTGAAATGAAGGATAGCAAAACGTGTCAAATTCTCTAGGCCTGAAGTCATCCAGTCCGTTTGTCTAGAACGTGTTAATGAACTTACAAACGGCTAGATCATGTTGATGAAGTAGCACAAACGAAGTCTGAATTCTCCTCGGGCTATACGCCCTACGCCCCTCGCGCAATTCCTTGGTTCCAAAGGGAAAATGTTTTGATTCTTCACAGTTACCTTTTAACAATTGATACGCAGTTATTATCCTTTAATTAGGACGTGTCCTTTGAAAGACTTTTAATGACTTGACATTGGATGAAAGACATCCGTTCCTCGTGACTTGTCATCGAATGTGCTCGTGCGTCACGGTCTTATGAGCGGCATCGGACAACAACCCACCATAACGATAAAGATTGTTGTAAAATATAGACTATGCATACCCCAGCACGATAGTGTAGCAACTGGCAGAAACCACGTGAAATCCATGTAGATGGCATTGGTCAGTTTATAGTAGAGGTACCTTGACTGGACCCCCATCCACATCATACTCGTCAGAGTGAAATAATGCAGCACGATCGCACCTACGTCGCAATATATCCTTGGACAGGTGCGATCGATGAATACGATGAAAGCGATGTACAGAAGCAGCAATGAGATACAATACTGAAATAGCACCTGGCGCGGCGCCTTTGATGTTAACACCTGTCTTGGCTCCCTGGTAAATGATAAATGAAAAATCGATTGAATTGTACCGTATTTGGAAATAATAAGTTTTCCTACTCACATTGGAGATTAACTAGTTTCACAGCATCATATATTACATGTGTAATTAATCCAATTATAATACATATACCTTTTGGGAGGCTCAGGTCATGAACAATGTACTGACATGAAGATCTCTAAAATATATATAAACTAACATTGCCTTGGGAGCCCAGTTTAGGAACATTAGATTTATAGATTAGATTAACCGTGCACGTGCATAAAGTGAGTGATGATATAACTCTGCAATCGATTATCGGTCATGTCTGTCGAGAAATAAAGAGCGGATGGGGCATACCAATGTGGCATTCGGTGTTCAAAAGGATCCACTATGAATATGTTTATGAATATTTGTACGAAGGGTTTAACCAAATGCAAATTACTTTTGGCACATCGTAAAAGAGTAAGAGTAGACGCAACTTTGAATGCAGTGGTGGAAGCAACCAAAAAATAGGGGACAAGTCCACATTTTGTTTTATGATATGTCGAAACATGTAGGAAAAATAAGCGGCAAAATTACCAGTATTTTAACTAAAATGGTCCAGAGAAAAGTTACTGCAGATAATTTAAGCTTAGACTATGAAACATTGAAATAAATTCGTGCAAAGCGCGCAAAAATGGGTCATTTTAACACTAAAATGGACCCATATGATCTTCAAAACACGTCGCCTGTAGTACAAATTCTTAACGTCAATATGATTAATCGAAACATCGGTTTAAATATAAAGTTCAGTTCCGATCATCAATCATTGGCGTATCTCCTTAAGGCCCCAGCAATTGGATTATCTCTTTAAAGGTATAGCATGTGATCTTTTCCAGGGGACGCCTTCAATCCTCGAAAAAAAATGGACGCAGATTTTCTTGCAGAATTACATTTCTGATCATAAATCATGAATATCTTCTAAGTTACAGAGCGAAACGATTCCTAATTACTGCAAAATAATGTTTTTAGAGTGAAATAGAGTGAAAATAAACTGTTCGCTAGCGAACAATCTATTTTCAACCCCTAAAAACCATGATTTTGTAATTAGGAATCGTATCGCTCTGTAACTCGGGATATATTTATGATTTATGATCAGAAATGTAAATCTGCAAGAAAATCTACTCTCTAAAAGATAATAATGGATAGAGGGCGCCCCCTGCAAAAGATCACATAATATGCCATTAAGGTAACAAGACGGGTTTCAATACAGTTCAACTGCGATCACCATTAATAGGAATAGCCATGTTAACCGAAGAGTTGTGTTCGAATACTATCGAATACCATTCAACTCTGAGCACTTTTACTTACTTAAATATCAAAAAGATCAGCAGCGTGAGCGTTAAGGCCCCAATTGACACGTAGCAGCCGATGGTACTAATCCAGTCTAGCACAAGGTGCTGAAAATCTTTATAACTCTGTAAAAATGTATTAATATTATCAAAAATAATAATTTAATAAATGATACTACTTGATATTACCTCCTCCCATTCTCGTAAAATAAACCTTTTGATTTGAAATGATTTAGGAAAACGTTTAAACGTGGTAGCTCTTCTCAAGATCAAGTAAAACGGTACTTGCTAATCACTATTATGTACAATCCTAGAAAAATATACCTGGAAGTCTGTCATGATGTTTGAATCATTGACTCCCCATCAAACTATGTTGGGAGTAACAGTTGTTCGGAAGTTTGAGAAATCTCACACTCCAAACCTGGTAATGCAGTTCAACTTTGCAGTGGTGTATTATAACACACATCAATTTTCTGCTGGCATCGAGATCGAGATCCAGATGGAACTAAAATCAAATAAACTATTTTAAACCTCTGCAACTGTAACAATGCCAAAGTGAACCAAACTTTTCTTTGGTATTCCTAGTATTCCTAGTTCAGTAATCCTTGAAATAAACCTTAAAGTTGGAAAGGTTTCTGAAAAATCTGTTTGTAATATGGTAAAACCAATAGCCGCGTGGAAAGTGTTAAGTTTAATTCATTTTCGAAAATGTCAAATTGATACTTACCGCCAGTACTGCAAAGTTGGTCAAATGATTACAGTGACACGTGACTTTTCCTTCGGCGGAACTGTTGAGGTAACAACCCTCGGTGGACCATCCGCCCTTCCCATCACGCAGTTCGAAGTCCCAGAATACACAGCGGTGTATGACTGGTCGGGATCTTTCGTCACAAACTGAATCCTGTAAAGGAAATTGGGATAAATAGTACTTTGACCTTATCGTGTTTTGAAAAACGTTCTTCCCCCGAGATATCTTCCTCGTGGATACTGCTATACAATACAACTTAAATATGGTTAGATAAATCCAGGAAAACGCGTCAACAAAAACATCTCTAAATGAGAAGTTGACTCCTAAGCTTTGATACCAATTGTTCTTGATAGCTCAGCTGGTAACACGTCTGTCTGGAGTTCAGGAGGTCCCGAGTTCAAATCCCAGTCGTTCATTTCTCGACCACCATGAGGGAGAGATTATTAAATAATTTTCACTACCACCTCGTGAAATAAGTAACTTTGATTTCACAAAGATTTCTACATCAAGAAAATAATATAGTCATCAAATATGATTAATGTTTGTGTAGACAAAGATCTTTTATGGTTGCTGTTGTATTATTCGCTTCATACGACGTAGGAGCAGCACTATATCTTTGTGATAATATGAAAACTTAAGGATGCAACACGCTAGCGCTATGAATTCTGGGTAATTTTTAAAGAGTCAACTAACCTCTTCACTAGCAGTTCGCTTCGTTGTAACTACTTCGATTATTACTGGTTCTCGAGACGGTGATGTAAGGTCCGGTCTCTCAGTAGTAATCGGGGCAGAGGTCATTGTCCCTGGCGTGGTTTGCCCATCGGTAGCATTTGACCCGGATTGCGAGGTTTGCGTGAACATAGATGTAGGGTTCTGTACATTTACCGTTGAGGGCGTTTCTGTTGTCACATTCGGGCGTTTTGGCTCCACGTCAGCGGAAATAACCACACCGTCGACGAAATCGTCATCGTCGTCCGGTGGGAATAGACCTGGGTTGGCGTAGCAGATGAACACCACCTCAGTCTCCGGAGTGGCTGATGATAATGATAAATACGATTAATGGTTAATAACTGTTATAACTATTCATGTCATTTGTAATGAATAAGCACTCAGGCACATGGAATTGGAAAGCGTCCTCATTCTTCTACATATTAGGGTCTGAAGGACTCGAGCAAATATCAAGCACTAACTAATGCACTGTAGTTCATGAAATCCATCCTTATCCTACACAACCGCTTAACGCACTGAAAACCCCCAATCCCGGTACTTACCATTATCGATGGGTGTACCGATGTAATCATTAGGCACAAAAACAAGGCCAATAGTGTCCTCCTCCAGCACATCGTTTATATCATCAATTACTACCACCGTTTCGTTTGTAAACTGAACAGGTGGCTGACTCACTGAAGGTGTGGTTGATTCTTGCGCCGTTGGTGGTGCAGAGGTTGTGTTCATAAACACGTCATCATCAGTCGTATCCGGAGCGGCTGTTGACGCCGACAATGTCGATGGTACCAGCCCGCCACTTCCAGCCGTTGTAGTACTCACCGCTGGGGTAGTCCTCGTCGCCGATGCAGTCGTTGTCGGTGTACTATCTGCGGTAGTCATACCAGAGCCGTCATCTCGCAGTATAACTATTCCAATACCGCCGCCAGCAGGGCTATCATCGTCACCAGGACTCCCGATGATTACTCCTTCACACGCGATATTCGGCTCGATGATTCGCACGGATCCATCTTTACGAAGTGTGAGCTTGATTTGCTCTTCGAGAGACTCGACTATGCTCGACGTGGCGTTCGCTATATCCATCTTATCGTCATCGCCATCATCGATGTCGTCAGTATCGGAATCGTTTCTTGGCAATGGTCTCAGTCCGTCGATTATACTATCGACTGCTTCGACGCATGACATTGTGATCTACAAAAAACCCAAATGAGAACCCAATTACACGGAATCGCCAGGGATACATAATATGATTGATGGCGCTAGTCATTGGTTCCTCTAATCGAGTCGCGAATATGAACACTATAATAATGGGACGAACCAGGGGCTAATAATAACCAGTCTGCAGAATTAAGGTGTCCATTGAATCTAGTCGAATTTAAACACATATGTGGTCAGTGGTATTACATAGTCACGTACGTAAACTTTGGTCGATCTTATATCTTCCAATTGAAGTGCGAATATGAACACTAATTAAGTGTAAGTTGTCTAACCTCAACGGATCCATCTTGTACATCAGCAACATTTTCCAGTGTTCTTGCCACCGCGTTTACGTCACTCGGCGTTGCCTTACTTGTGGGTATGCCTTCTGTCAAGTCTGCTAATGTGTCCGCAACCATGCCGACGTTATCTCGTGATACAGGAAACTATGAAGCAACAAGTGAATAATATGAAAATTATAGAAAGTACGGTGGTATATAGATATTGACCGTTTGCGAGGAGGACAGTAAAGACTATTCCCTCGAAGAATATTTTGCATGAAAAAAACGAAGGCCATATCACGGGTGTAGCCTACAACTAAGGAAGTCGAATTACGCATTTTCTTAGATCAAAGATTCTCCAGAAGCCAAAGATTGACGCACGTAATGCCTTCAAGATTATTGTGGGGTTAAAACCGTAATTCCGTACTCTCCATGAATAAGGCGTAGTCAATATTTATTGGATATAGGCCTACCGATATTGTTTTGAACTGTTTAATAATATATAAGTAAAGAAGTATTGCCCAGCTAAATCTATGATAGGACGCAGTAGCTGTTTCGCGAATAGCGACTCTGTGTAGAAACAGTGGTTATTCGCAAAACAGTCTCTGCGTCCTATTACAGATGTACATGTATGGGAATTAAAATAATTATGGCATTACATGATTAAATGTGTTCTTCTTGGGCTCGTATCCATCATGTGTGTTTTTGCTGTTATAACAATGAATTTAATTCATTCATACACACAGTTTCCCCCAGGAAAACTGTGATAGTAGGCAACTTGGCAGGTGTTGTATACGTGTACATGTTCGTTTATGTATATCAGCAACTATGTTTGTATTCTTTATAATCAATTGCTATTTATTTCTCGACCGATAATTGATTGCTGATTATTTTTCGACCGATAATCGATTGCTAAATAATTCTCGACCGACAATCGATTAATGATTATTTCTCAACCGATAATCGATTTTGAAACTCATGATCTAATTTCGCTTCCATCAAGAAACACAGTGACAATCTATATATATCAAAAACAATTATATTTCCGTTAGTGCAATACCTAAACACTAAGCACGTTTGGGTTACCTTTGATAACGTATCCAGATCTTTGCAGCCAGAATAAGTTCCTCCTACTCCAGACGAGCATTTGGGTCTTCCTGAAATCAATAAGGATCATAATATTTACTTTCCACGCGGCTGTTATTTTCCCCATATAATTTTTTTAATTTTTTTAGAAACCTTTCCTAATTTTCAAAGTCTAGCTCAAGGATTACAGACCCAATACTACGCATGTTTGTACTTATTTCAATCCATTTCTCATGGTGATTCCAAATATGGTAATGAAATCCAATAATGTTGACGTTTTTGTGAGAAAAAATATATGACATTTTTAGAATGGCGTCTGCAGACACCTGTTGCATGGAAAGCGTTAAATAATGTGTCATGTTTTATGAAGATTCAACGACTTATCACCGAAATTATTATTTTGAATATTACAGATGTTTTAAATTAAATGACGTATCTGATTGTATTCTGCTCACTAGAATGCTAGAGGAGATATTTTATTCCCATACCTTTGTGTATGGGGCATTCTAGGCTCAACCTATAGCGTGTGTCGTATCAATATGCAGCAATGGAAATACCCACATGACTTTCCACCCGGGGTAGAGCGATCCGGGGTAGATCAACCCTAAGTCGACCAACCCAGGGTGGACTAGGGTTAGGGTTAGGGTTAAGGGTTAGGTTTAGGGTTAGAAACAGTCCCCGGGTGGACAGTCCCGGGGCTGGACAGTCCCGGGGTTGTTTTAGAATGATCCGTCCTTGATTTTACCTCCCCGACCGCCAACCCCCTGAGTTTGTTACATATAATTTAGAATGAATATAGTTTCCAAGGTATTTTTAAACAGTATTATGGTTTATTCCGTGAGGGCGCTATTATAGTCGACCCAGGGTTGGTCGACTTAGGGTGGATCAACCCCGGGTCGGTCTACCCCGGGTCGCTCTACCCCGGGTCGCTCTACCCCGGGTCGCTCTACCCCGGGTCTAAAGTCATGTGGGTACTTCCATCGCTGCGTATCAATATACGAGGGTCATTCAATAAGTTCTACCTCCTCACTCATAACATCGCTAACATGAATGTCAGCCTCGTGACATTTGTCACGATTATAGCTCTGAATCATAGCTACACATTTATAGTAAATGCTAATTGATACCTATTTCACCTTTGTCATTATGCATTTAAAGCCAGAGAGAGATTTTGGACAACGGACACGGAAATTACCCCAAAGATAAATACATGTTTTTTTTCTCGTTTTCTCTCTGTATTGTATGATTAGGTATAACCACCCGATCTAAATACTGAAAATAGAAAACAATGGATGATTTCCGAATATAATGCTATACTATTATGTATAAATCAGATTGTAGGCAATATTAACCTTTGTAGCTTGCAAATAGTATAATAACAACTCGAATGTATTGACACGCCTTTAGCATACTGGAATACTGATATTCAGTCAAATGTTCATTGTTACAAGTAAAACCACAGTGATGCCTCGAATGTTAGAACTTAAAATGATAGTAACTTTATCTGTTTTCCTTATATGCAACATTTAGAATAGTTATACAGGTAGTCAGTGATAGAAAATTATATCTTCGAGTGACTTGAAATATATCCATTTAGTCCTGTATAATGAAGATCTCTTAGTTCCTATGAAAAGCAAATATGACTTTTGCAGCGGTTCTCTATAGGGTAGGGTTAAAATTGATGGCTGTCCTTGTCTGGTTCTGGCTAATTAGAGGGCATTTTCGCCAAGAAATCAGTCACTTGTATTGTTTAAAGTCTGTTTCAAGATATATTTGTAACTTAGAACGATTGTAATTAACTGATAGGTAAATTTTGTCTCTTAGAATTGGCCAAATGAATAGCACTTAGGAGACATTTGGCTGTTTTTTTACCCGTTTCCGTCGCACTAAATGGAAGTTTGGTTTTTACTGCATATCCAGAAAAGTACAATAAGTAATCAGACCAATATACTATGATTTCGTAGCTGAGATTCAAAGCTTCAATTGTGAAATATTTCATATGACTGGCTTGTATAATAGCAAAGTTATGAGGTAGGAGGTAGAACTTATTGAATGACCCTCGTATGTACAAAAATAATTACAAACTTAGAGAAACTCTCCAGGGGAGATTTAATGATACTCCAACCCACGTTTAATGATACTCCACTCCACCCCAGGTCTACATTATAACGACTTTCCTTACCTCCACTATCGGTTATAGCAATTACCGTCGTGTTTCTCGAGGCAATTATCTGTCCACCGATTGGCGTGTCTATCATTAGAATAAGCTCCTCGGTGAGCTCAAATTCCCCATCATTCTCCAGGTAAAACATCACGTCTATTGTCGAACTGCCATCGTCAAAGTCCACCGTAACTGGGAGTATACTGGCAGACCTGTAATCGGACCCAGCTTCGGCTGTACTTCTCTGACTGACACTCAACCCTGATGATAAAGACGCAATTCATGAATATTCATTATTCATAAATGATAATTAACGATAATTTACTTCCAATGTTTTACAAAATGCACCCGCCAGTTTATTTCACAAACGATGGACGAGGAGCGCCAGGCAAACCGAGTTACGCATTTGTTCTGGGCATCGGCCGACTCGGCGGATATCGGTGCGCGACTTGCAGCTTGAAGCCATGTCAACTTCTATTCGCCGAACGTCGGCCGATGCGCAGAACGACGGAAGTTTGAACGCATCTTATTAAGTTATTGAGCACCTCCTGTCGCAATTGGGGGTAATCATGTGCGATTGTGCGGCGCGTCACTACATTGATAGATGACGAGGGTTTCCTGTCACTGGCTCACTTTCGTTCTGAATGGCGTTCCAAAAGACTAAACGAAAATAAAGTTATCATAAGCACAGCTCGTATGACGCCACTTTAAATACCGACGATATTTGACTCCTTTGACGTTCTGCTTTATGAATACGCAAAGTGGGCATAGCTTGGGTCAAATCTCACATATTGGTAGATTTTATCAATCATCCTTTACTGCAACAGAAAAATATTTTAGGGGCATTTTAGAGAATGATCAGTCGCCATAACCTAATGGCACTTTTCTCAGCATCCTTTGCAAGAATAAAATCTTTGAAGTACTTACTAACAGAGGTTTTTTCATTTAGTGGGCCAACGCGAAAAAGACGAACAATGATTTCCAGTTCCGGATCACTTTCCGACACCATGTAGTTTGTTTCTTGAAAGCCGATCAGTGCTGCAAAGAATGCAATGCATGGCATTAGGTTATTAAAGTTGTTCTTTTAATCTGTGAACGTGGAAACATTTCCAGTTGTATTAACGACTACATAATGTCATTTTGTGAACTTTGTAACAGGTGCCGCCGCGATATTTTGATCAAGATTCAAGAGTTCTTCGTAATTGGGGTGTATCCTTGGTGTAAGACATTCATAAGCTAGAGTGTGAACACAGGAATATAGCTGTATAATCGTTTAATTCTTCGATAAAAGATTTTATATATATATATTTTGTTATATTATATAGCGCTTGACGTAAAGTCGCGTAACAATAACAACATGAGCTAATTGTGCTTCAAGAAGCACAGATATTGGCTTCCTTAATTAAAATCGGACAATAGGTCAATGACCCCTAGTGACCCCAATGACCGTTTGTCATTAGCATATGTTTTGGTTCAATAGATTGCAGTATTTATCCAGGTTACACTTATACTTTACTTTTTGACCTGCAGTCGCCCCTATTGACCTTTGACCTAATTGTAATGATTGACTAATATTCTTGGCTCATCAAATTAAACAAGATGAAACAAGACGGTCCAAATCGGACCAGGTCTTAACTTTTACCCCTGCAAAGTTCAATGACCCCTAGTGACCCCATATGACATGCCACTTTTAATCGCTGTACACCCTATATGCACATGGTCATAAGGATTCCTTTTCCACACCACTAAATGATTGTAGTCCTTGCCGACGACACTCGGCTTTTCTCTGTTTGGTCCATTTGGTAGGTTATTGGGTTATTTTGATCGTACATGTTCTGTCAACACTGCTCAATTTTTTGATGATAATGAGAGCGATATCCCAAAATTCGTACTTTCAGGGTTACCCTATATAAATTGTGTACTTCAATGATCACAAATATCATGAACTTGAAGAAAAATGTAAAGTTCAAAAATCCAGTCGCTTTCATAAGTGAGAAAATCAACGTTTTGTAACACCCTTTAACATGTAAAAGCATAGGGGGACTATATCATGAAGAAAGATGATTAACTCGAGTGAATTTATTGGACACGTGACTTCACGGAATTGAGATGTTAGCACAGTTGGCATAACAAACTATTTTAATTGCTAGAGTTCCAGCAACATAAGTTATTTGTACCAGGTTTGTGACATTGTGATATTTTGTTGATATTTCTCAATTGGCAAATGTGTTTGAAATGTTGCATGAATTTTTAACGACTGTCGGGTATTTCATATAATATTTCCTACTTTTTTATTTATTTATAATGACTAAGTCTTCAATAGCGAGGTCAAATGTCGTCCTACGTTCCTGAAAATTCTCAAAATACAAAATAATCAATGTTTCTCTATTAACATTTTTGTAGGATGACTGTTGCAAGAAACTCACCGTCAACAGACAAAGTAATCTGTGTGGCAACACCGTCGGTATTTGCTTCGTTCTTAACGAGACATTGCAGCGTTTCTGTATGATGTTTCAGGTGGTCGACGGTGAAAGTGTACTGGAAGCTGCTGCGGGTTCGATCGCAGGATATGTACTCATTGGATGCTAAATAATTATCCTGTACAGGGTGAGTAAAAAAACCACCTGCATTAGTGGAAAGCAAAATGGCTCCTTTTCACCCTTGATTTTTTTTGATTCACCCTGTATTGTCAGAAGAGAGACTATCGCAGAAATGTATCACAAAACGTATATACATTGTACATGTCAACCTGGTTCGGCTGAGGTAGATAATATTATAATACAGGGTGAGTCAAAAAAAACTGCAATAGTGGAAAGAAGCCATCTTGTTTTCAAATCTAAGCTGATGTTTTAAAATTTTTAAACGTTATAAGAACAACATAGTTGTTACTAATTCCATGTGAGAAAATAAAGTCAATCGCGTTTTTCGTTTGTCTTTGGTGAACCTTTTTACCCATGCACCCATTTCACACGCTTATCCACGAAACACCCAACACATGCATAATATTGCAAAATGCGTCTCTCATTAAAATTTGAACATTCGAGTTAATTAGTGACGTAATTTGAATTTAATGCATCCTTTCTTGTTTATATGGGAGATGAAATATTCAATTTACATAGCCCATGCTATGAATTGCTTATAATGTTCTTAATTTGAATAAAAACGAAATTATTCAAATTTTTTGTTGGCGGGATATTCAAAGATGAAAATGAAATGTGTGCAATTTCAATCAAAAATCAGTATGCTCGTGGAAAAACAAGTAGATTTGGTTGTGCAGAAAAAAGGTTCACCGAAGACAGACGAAAAATGCCATTGACTTTATTTGTTCACATAAAGTTAAGAACAAATACATCATTTTTGCAACGTTTTGAAAACAAGATGGCTTTTCTCCACTATTGCAGGTTCTTTTTACTCACCCTGTATGCAATAATAATTACAGAACCAGGGACATGTCATTATGGATATAGAGCGATTACATATGTTCAACGTTCAGTACAGATTTTCAACGTATCATTCCGAACACACTTAAAAGGTAACATATACATGTAATTGACCAAAACTTGTCGATAGGTGGCGTCCTTAAAATCTCACCTGGCGCAGTTTATGCTCCTATTTTGTCTTATACAATAACGTGCTACATACATGAACATTGTTTTGGACGATGTATTGTCGATACAACTTTGAACATACAAACATTATTTTAGAACATTGTGTTTATACAAAAGTTGAAAAAGGAGCGACATTCTAGGAATAACGATATTCTGCGTCAAAGTTGGTATTGGAAGGTACAGCATTGTTCATATATCTCATTTTATGAACTTTTTCCTTTGGTATTATGTCACGTACCTCCACCTGGCCTCCCAAAAGCCACTGGAAGTCTACAGCAGGTATAGCGCCCTCTGACGAGCACTCGAACACGTAGGTCTCATTTTGTGTCACAAATACGATGTTGTCATTTGCGTATGAGGTTCCGTCTGAGCGTGAAATGGTCGGCATTTCTGGAGGGACTGAATATAGCAGTTATTAATCAAATCAATAAGTTAGATATAATCTAGAGATATTCTGTTGATTTTTAATGTTTGGTAACATTATCAGATCATAAGATAAACTGTCAGAAAATATGCCAATGTTAAGAGAAGGTTTGTAGGAGTATGGTAGGCAGTTACCCAAGTGATAAACATTTTGATTTCCATATGATTTTCACGCGTAATCCATGTAATATCCATTTGTTATGCGCTTTCCTTTTCTCTAAAGTAGAAAATAAAAGTATTATAATAATATAATCACTATTTATCATTGAACTCTTTTACGACTCCCGAATTTATGAACCCGTTATCATGGTTACGAAATGTTCATTATTATATGTCCCCCATAACGATGGGTACCATGTTTTGGCATAATTCTGGAATACCTTTACACCTTGTGTGTAGTGTACAATTTGCAGGATATTCAATAATTATTACCCATGTTTTTATCGATATGACATCCCACCCAATACAAAAAAGTCATGTAGAAGAACCTACAAATATAACATGGGATTGGTATGACAGATTATAATCTGACTACATATTGGGAAAATTAAAATTAAAAACACCTCTGAAACGATATTCATAAATAAGTTTATATCAAAATACTCAGAGGGTTGGTGGTCGTGGAGCTTAAACTAAGGATGGATCAAACTTAAACAATAAATATTGGATATCCTACATTCTTAACACTTTCCATGCGGCAGGCGTCTGCAGACGACATTCTAAAATTTCACAAAATGTTTCAAAAATGTCAAGATTATTGGATTTTATTACCATATTTGGAATCACCATGAGAAATGCGTTACAATAGGTACAAACATGCCAAGTATTGGTTCAGTAATCTTTGAGATAGACTTTGAAATTTGGGAATGGTTTCTGAAAAATCTGTTTTGTATAATGGTAAATCTAATACTAGCCGCGTGGAAAGTGTTAAACAGTAAATATAGGATATCCTACATTCTTAAACTATTTTGTCAGTGTTTAATATTGCGCTTTATTCCGTTGAGGGCGCTAGATACCTTGGGCGCTTTGCCAGACTGCCGCTTTTCTTACCTAAGACATCCAATGAAACTGAAGTTGATAACTCTGTTCCGGTTTCTGGGTGACTTGCAACGCACGTGAGCGTCGTCTTGCACCAATCGAAGATGAATGTCACAGACAGCTCACTGATGGTATCCTTCAGACCCATGTCGTCGATGGCGCTCTCCTCAGCTGCGTACGTTTTGTTAAAAGAACCTAGGAACCAGTCGATACTGGCTGCAGGTTTGGCGTTAAATGCTGTACAGGTGACAATAGAGGGCGCATCGGCAATGACTTGGACTGAGTACGTCGATTCAATGCCGTCTTTGGATATAGCGATTTTATCGGGTGGGACTGTGAAATAAAAAAGAACACTAAAGTTACACTGTTAGAAAGAAAAAACACCTCAATACGAAGTAAACCAGAACACTTTACGATGGTACAACGGCCACAACCTAATAATTGGGTAATCCAGTAACCTTTTGAGGTTTAGTAAAGTTTTACTCAGCGGCAGGGTTATATTTTACCCCAGGAAGGTGTAATCCGTTTACACAGCACATCGGTGTAAAAGTTTACACCAAAAGGACCCTGTTGCCGTTTGACCCTGTTTTAGGGTAAAGTTTACCCAATTTGAAGGGAGTACTAGTTTTACTCAAAAGTTGTGTTACTTTTTGCACAGAAAAGGAGTATCTTTTTTTACACGATGTATAGTTGTGGTGTTCTTTGCCCAATTCTAGAGTAATTAATTTGTACACCATATCTGGAGTTTAAACAAATTAATAATACTCAAGCCAATCATGTTGAACTATGGTGGATGACAGAACGGTCAAAGCTCTCTTGCAGCATGCAGGCAGTTCTTGAAGACGTAATCCCGGATTTGGAAAATGTGATATGATTAATACATGTTATGGTTATTTAGAGTAAGACAATTTATAATCTTAAGAGTGAAGTAGCTGTTTAGTTCTATGTAATATATAATATAGCCTAGCCGAAGTCTCTCCAATACATACCTATACCACTATAAATATAAATTAAATTGGCTGCTGGTATTCTTCCATACACAATGTTATAGGTTTATTGAAAACCATATTACGCTAAGTTAAGAAAGCCTACAATTTAATGCGTATCTTTATAAGCTTATTACCACGCAATATAGGCTGATATTAGGATAAATGATCTGTCGGCCTACTTCACTCATAAGACTATTGTCTTATTCTAAGGACTATAACTGCACACATCACAATCACATCACATGTTACCTAAAAGCTGGGATAAGGCCCTTTAGTCCTGCTTCCAGCAAGAAATGTCTGCCCGTGATGCTGTCGTACGCCATTGCTATGCAAAATGGTCGCATGTGTTCGAGTTTACGCGTATCGAGAGTACGAACTATATAAATTGGGTTTACACGTTTCTGATCAAGGTTTATCGTTAGTCACCCCATTTTCGTGTACACGATCTGCTTTACTCGGCAACATGGTAGGATTATACCCAGTGCATTTTGTTCAAGTGTTTTGTGCCTAACTTGGTGTTGAATGGTATGTTCTTACGCTGTACTTGGGTAGAATTTGACCCAATTCATTTTGTTCAAGTTTACTCGATTGGATAGTAAAGGAGAAAACCCCGGTTATTGTAGTTTTAATCAAAATTGATTTAAAAAGTACACTTTCTTCTTACCCCGTACAAAAGTACACCCACTTCTTAGAGTGTATCCGATAATTCATTTGAATACTAGTATACTAGTATCTCATGTTTACATCTGAATGATTTAAGTATTGGTGGATGATTAAATTATATAGATGTGATATGAGAAGATGGAAGATATAGGCCTGTGTACATTTACTGTCCTAAATCGCTTCGGTTCCGACCGTTCCGTGTGGAATGGAAATTATAGAGATAATGAGTAAAATAGAAAATGAGTAACGTTAAAATAGCATCGGGAGACATCACGTTACTCCGCGATACCTCATTAGCATATTAATCGCAAGAGGGCGTGTTTAAAAAAACCCATTTTCGATGGTTTCAGATTTTAATTAGCTATTGTCACAGTAAATCCATCAATTACGATTATTGCGTAGGATTGAATGGGGAGTGCAGGACAGGTTAACATTTCATTTTTAATATCTCTTCCGAATATCATACCGCGGCAGGAAGCATCTAATCACAATTACGTGTATTTGAAGGGTGAATATTACTTCAAATCTTTGCACACTAGCGCAGAACAAACACATACCTGTTACATCAAGAATGACCTCGGATGTCATCCCGGACGGATTAGCTTCATTGCTGGCTCGACATTGTAGTATCTTCCCCTGATGAACGTAGTAATTCGCCTTGAAGGTGAACGAATCCCTACTGTCTGCGCGGGAACATTCGGATTCATTTGAGGGCGCTACGAACAACTGCTCGAAGATGCCGTCGAGGAACCAATGGAAATCAACGGCAGGGATGGCGTCTGCTGCACAGTGAAATGTGTATGTCTTGTCGTGACAAATCACTGCTTTAGCGCCATTTTCTATCACTCCTATTTCGTCTTGTGATAGTACTGGTTGTTCCGGTGGTACTGGTGGGTGTGAAATAGATAAATATGAAATGGTTATTTAAGCGTCCGATGCGTTAAAAGTTCGATCTATTCGGCATTGGTATGGCCAAGACGAGTTTAACAACCCGTGGTATACGAAACATCTTTAATCTGAAACAAATGACAATACCATCAAGTCAGATATATTACGAGCGTCTACTGAAACTCCCACTTGAGATCAATTGGAGTAATATTTGGTCTCTTCCTTTCAAAGTAACGATTGAGGGGAAAAATGAGATATTTCCAGTCAAGCTGCTACATCGTATTATTCCGAGTAACTCTTTTCTAAAGACTGTACAAATTATCGATGATGAGAATTGCCATTTATCCCTAGAGAAAGAAACTATTGAACATATGTCCTATAATAAATAGCTTTTGGAAAAATGTTGCATTATGGATAAGGATGTCTTTTTAGGTTTTTCGAACCACTCAAAATATGTAGTGATTAATTATGTGTTATACTGTACTAAGTATCATGTGTTTCAAAATAGGTCTATCAAAGGTAAACCTGATATTGAGATATTAAAAAGTATCATTGACTCAAAGATCAAAGATGAAAAAAGCTATTTCTACAAAACAAATCAAGTAAGCAATTTTAAAAACAAATAGAAAGGATTTATTTAATGATGAAATTGTACTTATTAATAATATATATAGTATGATTGTACATTGAAAGTACTCATGTTAAAAGTGTATACATGTATCGTTCTAAACAAGTGACATAAGAAACTGTCTTGTCTTGTCGTGTCTTGTCGTGTGTCGTGGTAGGTCATGTCGTGGCATGTCGTATGTCGTGGCATGTCGTGTCGTGTCGTGTTGTGTCATGTCGTGTCATGTCATGTCATGTCAGGTCATAGTGTTGCGTGTCGTGTCATGTCATGTCAGGTAGTGCCATGCCGTGCCGTGCAGTGACATGCCGTGTCGTGTCGTGTTGTATCGTGTCGGGTCATGTCATGTATTGTCTTGTTTTGTCTTGCCCTTTTTTCAATGGTTAAATATACATCGTCTTTAGTGTTAATATAAATGTGTAATATATCATTACAGGTATCTTTTAAGTTAGCTTAATATGTATTTTGATGTAATATGTTGCAAACCAACAACCTAAGTTATGATTCGTCTCAGGTAATGTACTATCTGAATGAATAAAATCGTGCAATTGCTTATCAAGCAAAGCTCAAGTAATAGTAAATACTCGATGAGAAAACTCTCAAGCTGGAGCAATTGCTTAAAACTGTTTAAATAATGTTGTTGTTGAATTGTTACCTTTTACTTTATATTATTCTGATATATTTGTTTAATTTCAACATTGTACTCATTGAATTTAAACGGTGTCCAGATTCATCCTGTCTGATTTTCTATACCCTGCAATTTTCCCTCATACTGTCATATAACATGTAGCGCTATGTGGCCGTGTTAGCAAAAGGTCAAGAAACTCATGTAGGTTCTTGCAAAAGTACAAGCAAATGTAAAGTGTCACGATCTTTATTTACATGTAATTAATGAAATGGTAATTAGTTAATTGACTATTTACTTACAATTTAAGCAATTGCATCTTATTACTAGTCCAAACATTTACTTAACATGCTTATTAGCAATTGCGTTATACCTTTATTTATCATGTTTATAGAGATTGAGACAAATCCTGAGAAGACCAGTGTGAAACAACGACCCGTTCACAAACATACGAGAATTCAGGGAGAGTTTGCGACCGATGACAGACGACCAATCTACGCTCCATGTACTCAACTCTTTAAGAACCAATCAAATTGGTTTTTCCCCTTCAGATTCCTCTAGCAGTAAGCCCACTCGTTTTTCAATACTAAAAGTAAACTTCAGTGGGAGTTCAGCAATTATCATGCAATTGTGACCAATGAGCGCAACAAGAACACGCTCACAGTATTTATCAACACTTTTTTTAGACCATAATTAAGTAATCTACTGAACATGCAAACTTACTTATTATCTTTAGAGTGACAGAGACCGATAGAGAATCGGGAGTTGAGCACACCAGATCCAGACCACATTCTAGAGACACTCTCGACAATGTCAATTTATTGTCTGCCGTGGCTTTCTGAGTTTTGTCCGTCGTTCCAAGACGCCAGGAAATCGCCGCAGAACTCGAATGTACGCATTGAAATGTGAAGGTCCCCTCCGCAAGAAGTTGAACTACGGCGCCCTCTATCGGTTGATCGTCCAGTTTCATGATAAGCGAGTCTGGAGCGTAGACACCATGCACTGAAATCATAATGGCGGGTAGAATATCATAATTGTAAATTTGCATCTTTTCGTCATTACAGCTGATTCATAAGTTAGATTTCATTAGCCAGGTCAACCCACATAAAAGTGAAGTGATTGTTTTGAGCAGAAGACATCTTCAATAAAACCCAATGATTTGAATGAACCAGTTTGCTCTTAAGTTGAACTTGTCCTCTTAACCCTACAAAGCATGCTAACAATAGGGAACTTATTTGGTGGTGTGGGATCTATAGGATAGAGTCTAGGAATTTAAACCTCGAACTCGAATGATTACCATGTTACTGGTAGTTAGAAGCATAAACCCTATTCACGATCACCCCGATCTTTTTAATCATTTTAGATTCAAGTGGAATCGAAGAAAAATATCACCAGTAGCCTAGTTTTGCCCGTGGCTGTTTTTAACGGGGTTGAAACGGTGATTTTCCGGCATTGATATGAAATGCATTGCTGTTAAACCCCTTTTGTATTTAGCTGATGGTATTTAGGTTGATCGCTATGGGTGAATGAATTTGGTTATTTGATCTCTTATTTGACAAATGTAACGAATTGTCGCTTCCTCTCATTGTTCAGATACTTATTAGTACATATATTTAGTGTGCATTATACCATTTACTTCAAGGACACATGACTTAATAAAAACATGATACGCAGTGTGTTGACTGTATACATTATTTGTGTTATGAACTTGTACACCTAACACAAAAAGTTCCAGATCACAGGAGCTTTAATGTTAGCTAGGTTAAAACCCATAATCGGTATAAAAAATTGAGATTGGCATAAATTATTAAACGAAAATATTTCATCTTCAATATGACACCTCATTCATAAAAATCGAGTGAATCTTTTTTTGAAGTTAGTGACTTTATTGTCCGTAATTTTCCAAATCACAATACGGAATTAATTGAAGTTGCCACCGGGAAAATGATAAAACAACACAGTATCTATTATGGCCAAGCAATAAAGTTGAACATTCCAGAACATCTGAATTTCGATTTCGATATACATTAATCTTCACCCAGGGAAGGTGAATTCCAAATGGGATTATCTGCATCGTCGGTGACTGTGTGGAAGACCCACGCGACAGGCGTCTGCAGACGACTGTTCCAACATTTCAATAACTGTTTCAAAAATGTCAACATTATTTAATTTCATCACCATATTTGGAATCAGCATAAGAGATGCATTAAAACAAGTACAAACATGCCTGGTATTGGTTCAGTAATTCTTGAGATTGATCGACTTTGAAAGTTGGGAAAGGTTTCGGAAAATGTGTTTTGTATATTGGGAAACTAATAGCCGCCGCGTGGAAAGCAATTATTAAGTTCATTTCAACTGGAATAGTCGATTTTCACAAATGCATTACTAGTATAAAGAGCTCTCTGCGTTCAGTCTGCTTCGGAACGGGAGCGAGTTTCTCTTTGTTGACGGGTCGGTGTGCGTTGCCATGGTAACGTGTACCCGTCGATTTGCGCAATGATTGTACTTTCGCTTGTCAACCCTCAACCCTTTGCAGATAGTCCGATGATGAAATGACTCTTTGCTCTCACTCCTTCGACCCAAACATCTCACGACACAAGTCGAAATGATATTGTTTAATGTTGCATTTTTAGGGTAAGTGTGAATATGTTTACTTTACATGTAATAAGCTTGATAGTATTAAATAGGAATGACATTTTTAACATTAAATCTCTCGAGAGGAAATTAAAATCTTGCTCGAAAGATAGGCAAAATAGGATTACATTTCAGTAACGGGAGGCCGTTCCCTTGAAAACACAGTCCCGTCCCCAAGCCCGCACTTTATTGAGATATCGAACTTATTCGTGATCCCAGCGGAAGATGGACTCCCGTCACTTACTTGATTTAGGAAGAGGGTCTCTAGTAAAAAAATGACGACAGTTTCAGACGGCGCTGGACACGATTTGCCTAACTTTGCCAATTCGTATTGGTTTAAGACATAATCGCGAATACCCATCACATTCCTAGCTACATCTAAATTAAATAAACCCCAAAACCAATGGAGTTGGTTAAAGTCAAAGTGTGTCCTTTATTATATTTTTTGCAAGTTAACTAACAGTTCTTGAACATGTCCGGTAATTTTAAATTAGTGCCGTGTTTAGCTCGAAATTTCATATTATGCACCTAAATTTTGAGGCGAAATGGTAGATACAGTGGACAGTGATAGGCAATAACATTGTAATACTTGACGGTATTCTGGCTTTATATCATAGTTTTATGATTATTGGGAAAATAATGAAAATTTATATAAGTAAGTATTTCTTAATTCTTGCTATGTGATTACTGATTTCAGGATTTAATTTTACGATTCGGTGGTCACTTGTTTATTTGTCTCTATTTGTGTCACAAATTATGTTGTATTTTCAGTTAAACATTGAAATTTTGATTTATACTATATATACATAATGCTTCCCCGCCCCCCCCCCCCCTCTGAAATATGACATTTGAAATGTAATTGCAATGTAGAAGAAAATACATATTTTTCAAGAAATACCTAATCCTAGGACGCATTTTTGTATCGTGTTGTCGGCGTGTTCTTACGATACCAGGGGTCTTGCCACTATGATTTTGCGTGGCCGGCATCGTCTGGAAATGGATGCGACTTGAAATAGGAAAAATGAATGTTGATATGCAATTTGTCATTGATGCGAAAGATAGTACTAACAGTTTCTGAATAGGTTCTATAAAAACGCGTTTTTTCTACTCAAAACAGATTGTAGAAATGGGTAGAATATCTAAATTTGATAACAAATGAAATTTACAAAAAATGTTCAGAATTCAGAAAGGTTGACCTTAAACCTTAAAACCATACTAATTCCCAGCTCATATGAAGTAGTTTTGATCAATTGACTTCGAAAAATATATCTACCGGCTATTTTTGTCATTCAAATCGTTTGTTAAATACCACTTAATATTGGTCTTTATCCTTCCGTTGCTGACATTAACACACGAGGCATAACATAGAAAAAAATCAGGCAAATAAAATGTAAACATAAACGAGAGTTCATGACGATATCAAGAGACTAAGTGAGAATAGTCTCATTTGTTAACACTTTCCACGTCTGCAGACGACATTCCAAAATTTCAAAAATGATTAAAAAATGTCAGTTTGAATTTCATTACATATTTGGAATCACCATGGGAAAGTCATTGAAATAAGTACAAACATGCTTATTATTGGTTCAGTAATTTTTGAAATAGCCTTTGAAAGTTGGGAAAGGTTTGTGAAAAATCTGTTTTGTGTATGGTAAGAATAATAGCCGCGTGGAAAGAGTTAAGATGACTCATTGTAACGATATAACAACTAAATCTAAAGTGTGACGTTAATTCATTCGCGCATGATATAAATAATCTAGAAATCTATGGTATTGAACTTGTTAGTGTAGTTGTATAGGCCTAGTTGCCATTAGCAAAATAAAAAGCACGATTAGGGTGACTGAATAAGGAACGCATCTATTTACGTTGGTTCAATAATAATAAAAGGAAGTTTCTATGATAAATCTTTACTTTGAAATCAGAAAGAAAATATTTTCTTTTTAATTAATTTGTTTTGTTAATCCAGGTTTTTAATTTTTTTATTCTAGCCGTTACTTGGCTAAGTTATAACAATTTGAAATTATAAATAGTTTTTTTTTGGGAAAGTTGCATGTCATCATTTATATAGTATAATTTTCTATTGCTGGTTTTACAATGAGAATTGAACAAGAGCCTATTGAATTTGGACTTCACAATCTTATAGTGTCAAATATGCACAATTGAACGGTCATTGCTAAGGCCGAAAAAAAAGTTAGACTGCCCTTTCACCTCAATTTCTTTTTTGGTCGCAAGGTCGATTTTTTTAGATTATTATAAAACTTAGGTATACATTTTGATAAAAAGACAAAGTTTGGTAGCATGCATAAATATTTCAGAGTGAAGCTGATATTTAAGCCTTTTATTGCGATTTTAGCGTTATTGCGATCGTCAGATGCGCTGTGTTCTGTATTCCTTTTTGATGAGGAGCACCTAAGATCTTTTTTATTTATTTGTTAGTTGTTTTCCCCGTTTTTTTCTTTCTTTTTCTTCTGCAAAAAAAAAAAGGGTCGAAGAGGGGGGGGGGGGGGGGTAAATTAGGGTCAGGCGGGATGGGGGGGGGGGAGGGGGTAAATTAGGGTCAGGCGGGTTACGCCAATACAAAAAGCAAAAACAATTGCGGAAGTATTCTGTGTCTAAAATTACACAATTTTGAAGAAAAAAAGATAAATAATTCCAAATTTGATTTTTTATGTCGTGCAAAAGTAGTCATGAAATCATCTGGGCCAAAACTACTGGGATGAACATGATAAATGGAATCGAACCATGATCATATGAATAGAGCGTTCCAAATGCACATCAGTGGCTAATTGGGCGACAGGAAAGATGTACATTATGCGTGATTGGAGACGAGTCAATCGTTCCCATGGACAGCAGAGTGAACAACAGTCTCATCCACCGGTCTCATCAGAGATTGGAACATGAATGCTAAACAACGCTACATTGATCGTACATGAGTTGTTTAGCACATGAAAGATACCTTTTGAACCAGAATGGCTCCATATCTCTTCTATGGTGGCTTCAGGTTGGGGTGCCATGTCAGCATCATTTTATTTATTAACTCAAAGAAAGTTATCAAGATAATAGTTTACTTATTTATTGAAATAAAATAAACCTATTTTTTTATGGAATAGGGGCTGGGGTTGGGGGTCCCTAAGAATTGTCGCCGATTGCGCTAAAACGCAAAGGACAGTGACCTAGTGCTTCTAGGTAATCGCTTTTATATACATCCCTTGCGCTCATTTTGACTGGAAAAAATGAGGGTACCAACTTACCCAGGGGTGGGATAATCCGTTAAAACCATTTCCATCACTTATAAGCAAAACCCCGGGTGAAATTCTGATATTTGGAACTTTTTTGGCGACAATTTCAAGTTTGGCCTATATTTCACTGCACGTATACGAATACAACAGGAGTTTGAGGTCAGCTATGTTTCGTGACGTCATTGTTACGTCATGCGTGGGATGTTTGTACTTGTTTTGGTATGTATGAAAGTAGAAGACTTGTAGCTATACCATGGCATCAAAATAAGCATACTCAGCACCTCGGTTTGGACTTTTTTTTCTTCTTTCTTTTTTTGGGGGGGGGGGGGGGGGGGTGGGGGGGGGGGGGGAGGGGGTAGTAACTATTATTTAATTAACCACCCCTTAGGTATAACAGTGTTACAAAAACGCCTCACGAGGACGAGGGTTAATTTCTACAAACAAGATTGCATGTTATGCTGAAAGTGGTGGCCCGAACCGATTTCTAGACGACTTAGTAGATTGGTCATAACTTTTAACATGTTTAAGCAATAGAAGTTAAAAAGACCAAATAAAATTCTTCTGGTATTCACTAGTCACAGGGTGTAAAGGACTTTTTCGCCGAAGGCGTTCTATAGAAAGATTTTTTTAGGGAGAAAACAACTGTCCAATGAAAATGTTTACAGATGGGTTCTTTACTTTAGATATTTTAGACAATGTCTTAATCCAAATTTCAAAATTGAATTTTTATGAAATCTGAACTGTTTATGCAATTCATGGGGTAGGGAATTTTTATGTTACAGAACTTATGTTACTTTACATTACGTTACGTTACTTGTTACTTTACGTTACGTTACTTTACGTTAGTTTACATTACGTTACGTTACTTAACCTAAGGGTATTTTACGTTACTTTACCTTACGTTACTTTACGTTACGTTAGCTTACGTTACATTAGTTTACTTTACGTTACTTTACGTTACTTTACGTTACTTTACATTAAGTTAAGTTACGTTACTTAGGTTACTTTAAGTTACGTTACTTAGGTTACTTTACGTTAGGTTACTTTGCGTTACGTTACATTACTTTACTTACACACACATTTATTTGGGCGGGGGGGGGGGGGGGGGGGGATAAAAAGAAAGCTTCACACATGCCAAGACAAATTTATTGTTACACTTTAACACCTTTAACATTTCCTTTCGTTTATTAATAATTTGTGAAAACTATACACCCCATTGAAACAGAGTTCTTTGTTTGTTTAAGCTGAGGCGTTGTCTTTTTTAAAGACATTTCTTGTTAGCATTGCGTTAAATATGAAATTGCAAATTGTATAATTCTTTTTTGTCACAGTATGTACGTCATATGTACGTCAAATATGCTTACATCAACATGAGTCGAATGTTTTACCACACCTGACTACATTCACTTATCACAGGGTGTAACAGACTTTTTAGCATTGCGTTAAAAATTAAATTGCAATTGTATAATTTGTTTTGGTCACAGTATGTACGTGTCAAATATGGTTACATCAACATGAGTCAAATGTCTTACCGCACCTGAACTTACATTCACTTATCACAGGGTGTAACAGACTTTTTAACATTGCGTTAAAAATGAAATTGCAATTTGCAAATTTGGTCACAGTATGTACGTCATATTTCGGTCAAATATTGCTTACATCAACATGAGTCAAATGTTTTATCCCACCTGAGTTACACCTAGATAACAATGTTGGGTATTTTAGTGGTTCTACAGGGTGTAACAAAATAATTAGGACACTTTTTGATGATGGTTTAAATCTTTGTTAAATCACTGAAGCATGACCAATTTTTATTTCAATGTAGAGTACAACCAATAAAGATAAAATCCTGAAAAGATGAGAAAATCCATCATTAATTAAGGAAATTGTGACCTATTAGGCAAGGCAATCCATTAGTATGTATAATGGTCATTCACACAGTAACAGTAGAGTAATATGCACGCACACACTATTTATACCAATTCTATATCTTATCATGCTAATGAACCATCTACAAAAGAACCTTTTTTTAAAATTTGCACAGAATATGCATGCATGCATCTGATTTGTGGATTATTTAGCCAGTATTGATTTGTGCCAGAATTAAATGGATTACTAAACTAATCTTTGCTATTGACTGATAGATTATTTTCTATGTTTATAATTATTGTAACATATTGAAACGTAAACTATGTTATTTACTGGTCTATACATGTAAAGCCCATTGTACAAACCAGTAAATGACATGATTTACGCAAATGATGCTAGTTTTATTATTTCTCATCGGATTGATCTCATATTTTCAGGATATCATAATAATTAATTGAGCTTTACATTGAGACTAAATTGGTCATGATCCAATGATTATAACAAGTATTACACTGTCATGAAAAATGTCCTATTTTTGATACACCCTGTATGCGTTCTTATGTATTTTCCTATAAAACCGTATGGATAATTCCAATGCTGATTCGTCTTCTTGCTAATGAAATACTCTATCCCAAAGAATTACCGGGTTATTTTAACCCCCAGAGAACTACCGGCCGATTGGTTAGAACCCGGGTTAGAAAGATAGATACACCATTTATTGCGCCAATCAGAGACAGTGTTACAATAATTGTATCTCTGATAAAGATTGGAGTGAAATATTTTACAAACTGCATTTTAATTGGCTATTCAAATGAGTATATCTTGAAATACACCAATCAGAACCACTGTAAGATAGGCCGGTAGTGCCCGGGTTAAAGCGTAATGCCATGAGCAATGAGGGTGTATTAGACACTGGGACGTAGGTCTGTATCAATCAATCTAGCACTCTCCATCTAGGGGATAGATGAAATGTGGCTTAAAATGAAGCTAATATATGCCTGATCAATATTTTACCTTATCCCACGTTCGTAGGTTGCACATTATGACCCTAGACCTCGATTTAGGGTCAAAGGTCACATGTGTTTCAATGGGAAGTCAAAAACTAAATTTAACATGGTAAAAAAACTAAAAAATGAGCTATTGACTATAAAAAGTATGTTATATTGTTGGGATAAGTGTTTTAAACAAAAAAGTCAATCACAACTTTGATCGTAGATCAATAGTTTTTGAACTGTGACCTTTTGAAAATTACAAGTTGGCCAAAATAGACCATTTTGGTCATATTTTCGCAAAATTGGCACAAAAATGACATGATATCATCATTAAAAAAATATTTTGACTCATTATGAATTGATAAACCATGTTATAATGTTGGTATATAGATGTACCTTACATTACAACACATTTCAAAAATCAATGGTATGTTGATGCCATGGCAACCAGCATTAATATCCTTCAAATCCTTTAAATTTGACTCAGATTTTACCCATTTTCGATGAATTTGAAGGATATTAAAGCTGTTTGCCATGGCATGCGGACACCATTGACTTTTGAAATGTCTTTTAATGTAAAGTTCATCTATAAACCAACATTATAACATGGTTTATCAATTCACATTGAGTCAAAATATTTTTTTAATGATGATAACATGTCATTTTTGTGCCAATTTTGCAAACAAATGACCAAAATGGCCTATTTTGGCCAACTTGTCTTTTTCAAAAGGTCACAGTTCAAAAACTATTGATCTACGATCAAAGTTGTGATTGACTTTTTTGTTTAAAACACTCATCCCAACAATATAATATACTTTTCATAGTCAATAGCTCATTTTTTAGTTTTTTTACCATGTTAAATTTAGTTTTTGACTTCCCATTGAAACACATGTGACCTTTGACCCTAAATCGAGGTCTAGGGTCATAATGTGCAACCTACGAACGTGGGATAAGGTAAAATATTGATCAGGCATATATTAGCTTCATTTTAAGCCATATTTCATCTATCCCCTAGATGGAGAGTGCTAGAATTGTTTTCTGAAGGAATAAAACATGCACGGCCTACTGACAGTCTACTCTCTAAATTTGAAAGATTAAAATTTAAATCTAAAAGATTAACTTTTTAATCTATTTCGGATTGTCCTGAAGGACAAATCTATTAGGATTAAAAAGTAATCTTTTCTTGGATTACTTTTTTTTAATCTTTAAAAAGATTACATCAATTATAATCAAATTGGATTAAAAACTAATCAGTTATGGATTAACTTTAAATCTCTTTTAGATTACCTCACACTTTGACAGCACTATATTAAAAAAATCCGTTATAATCAAATTGGATTAAAAACTAATCAGTTATGGATTAACTTTAAATCTCTTTTAGATTTTGTATTAGATTGGTTATTCTAATTTGTAAGTCGGGAAACACGAGGTCAAGAAAACCTGTATAACGGCTTTAAACATCGTGTTTATTACTTCATAAAAACAAATAATGTGCTTCTAATATACAGTATGAACAATCACTGCCTGCCATCAAGCAGTGACGTCTTGAATTCTTTTGGTTAGATATGTACCTACTATCCTACGAATCGACTTTCCATGGTGTTATTCATGTTAGTTGTGAGATGATTTTTGCCTAATTTAGACGCCGGCATTGTGAGACATGTTTTCCAAATAGTCTTTAATCAAATCTGATTGTAGATAAGTGTCTGCCATCTCCATGATCTGTGTCGCTTCGCTATGCTCCGTCGCGTCGCTTACCGAAAGAAAGATTTCGATTAAAAAAAATCAGTCTACACATTTTAAGTATTTTCATTGGTTGAAACTTTGTATACTTTCAAATGGATATTTCGATTACTTAAATGCGCGCGAATTTGTCGATTTGTAAACCATTTCGGATTGACAACGACAATAAATAATCAAAATAGATTTAAAAAAATTGTAATCGCTCCATAGATTATTATTTTTAATCTCTCGAATTTAGAGAGTATATGTGGTGACCATTACATTTACTTGTATTATCTGTGTATTTTACTCTTTTTCTTCTAGGCTATTCTTTTGAATGCACCACCTTCAGGTGGGTAGCGCTGTTTTGAAAGTGTTTTCAAAATAAATAAATAAATAAATAAATTCAGCAGGTAGACTTTTTCTAGTAACCATGATAACCCATCCAAATGATACAATTCACTTTATTGACTTCGGTTGAATGCAAATTTCTTAAATTTTGCGATTCTGCTGTCGCATTTCCTACAGATAGTCTTCTGACAGCAGCAACTGAAAATTACAGGTAGTTATTATTATTCTGTTTTGAAAACGGGCCCTTATTTTAGGTTAAGATTAATATTTATACTTGGATGTTTTTTACCTCTATGAAAATCAGGCCCGTAAATGCCCCCAAAAGGTCTACAAATGCTTTTTGCGAGCTTTTTGTTGTTGAAAATGTCCACATTTTGGTAAAAAACTTTTGTCAAATCCGCCCCGCACGCCTAATAAAAAGGTCCAAATTTTGGAGAAAGGTCCACTTGGGTCCACTTTAGACAAAATCCGCTCCCTAGAAAGACAACTTTATACCTGAATTATCCAATATTTGTACTCGGGGCAGGGTACGCCGTCAAAGTCCGAGGGTATAGCCTACAAAAATTACACACAACACGCAAGTGTACAATAAAAAGTGTATATATACATGACATCTTCGAACCTTATCATGATTATACATGCTGTCAACAGCATTAGTTAGAGTCCGAAATTACAAGTAAAATAAAATAAAATAGCGATATATACTTACAGTACAATAAACATTCGATCAACATGAACAACTGAGTTGCAGAGCTCTTCGTCATGGCAATTCCGGCCATGATGAATATTTTGGTGTCCAACTGATAATTAAATATTGAAGGAAGTGTTAAAATTACGATTGCATTTGTATATACATTAAATACATCCTTATGTCATGTACACACCAGGTAAAACAGTTACCTTGCATTGTATGGTATAAGGATCTAGCGCGAAAAGGGCCTATCTACAATAGCTCCCTGGTGTTATATACTACGTACCCCCGCTATACAGATTCTTTACTAGTTTCAACCACTAAGTAATACAGGGCAGCTATACGCAGATAGAGCTTTTTTTGTACTTGCATCACATGTTATGAGAAAAAGCCATAATCTAAATAAAATAGCTGCCACGTTATAGATATTGCCTGTGTTGAAGGAGACATAGTCACCCTGGAGCCATAGTCCGCCCTGTACAGTTAAGTAGGCCTATAGATTGGCATATAGGGCACTTATCTCTACACGCAACACTAGTTTCACGCTTCATTCAGTGTATGTATAGGCCGGCCGGACTATGGCTCCAGGTGGACTGTGGCTCCTTTCACACCGGTATTCATCATGATATGCCTCGCGAAAACAGCAATCTTGCAAAGGGCAGCCATGCTGATCTGAACCCTCTGGCTCCCCATGCTTCCATTTAGCATGGTCATATGATTTCAGTCTTCTAGCACAAAGAATGCTTAGTGTAGCGAGGCAAAGAATAAACAGACAAGTTCAAGTTCACTGGTTTCAACTACTAAATTTATGACACACCAGATTCTTTAGTAAATGGTTATTCAACAGTATAGTTTTATATCTACATGAACTCTCACAGACAATAACCAAACACAATCTTGTAGTTGTAATACATTATACGTACATGTTAAGCCGGAGGGGGGGGGGGGGGGGGGGGGGGGGGGGGGGGGGGGGGGGGGGGGGGGTTGGGGGGGGGGGGTGGAGGGCAGCCAACTTTCATGCTGTAAGCATGAGATGATAATAATAATAATATAATAATATAATAATAATCGGGATTTATATAGCGCCTTTCCAAGATTGATCAAAGCGCTGTGATTTCGCTGCCACTGGCGAATCATCAGAATCAGATCGCATCAACTATATATATAGGGTGCTGCCAATTCAGGCGCAAACCAATCCGCACTTAGATTGTAACATCCACCATTTTTCAGTGCAACTCCCCAAATTCCATTGGGTGAAGGATGTTTTTGATAACCGAACCATCTGATCACTGATTTTGAAAGCAGGAGGAAACCGGAGAACCCGGAGAACCCGCTGAACCCGGAGAAAACCTGCGAGAGCGTGCATGGATCGTGATAAACCAAATGCGCAAAAGCCTGGCCGTGCACAGAATTGAACCCGGACTTCATTGGTGCGAGGCGAGGGAACTACCGCTGCGCCAACACGCTCCCCAATGAGTGATCAGAGATTTGACAGACACCCCCTAAACACGTATTTCCTCTCAAGCCAACATTCATAATAAAATGAGGTTTTGCCTGTTCCCCCCAATTTGACACTCTAATTGAGTAAAACACCGACAGGACTTTGTAAAAGTACTCTTTTCTTGAAAGCGGTCGATTTTAGAGCCCTTTAGAGTTTTTAGACCCCTTATCGCGTTATTACTAGCGTAACGCACACCATCTCAACTAACACACTTTTTTTTATACTACAGAACAGTTGTGGACCCCGCAATATTTCAGACATCCCTTGTCAGGCCCCAATGGATGGCTATGACGTCATCGGGCGCATAGGTTGCGTCGATTTTTCGAAAAGGGGTGGTCAATTTGTTATTAAAATATTACGATCAATTTCCCCAGTTATTTTCTCTTTTAAGTTGTTATTATTTAAAGGTTAATAATGCATTAGAAAGACAATAAAAGATGGACATTTTTGTTTTGGTTGCCGTACTATGATGTTATAAATATATAATGGATGGGTTTGTCCATATTTGTTATCATAGTTCAACATCCACGACTCAAAATATGGATAAACCTATCCACTGTCACACCATAGTACGGCAACCAAAACAAAATGTCCATCTTTTATTTTCGAATTTGGTGTGGTCATGCATGCTTACAGTGTAATAGCCGGATGCTCAGAGTCTAGTTCTAGTCATAGATCCTCTGACAACCCCAAACCAGTGTCCATCCGAGGGCGGCTTACCGAATCACATAGATCAAGCGTGTGCAACCTGCGGTCCGCCGGCCTCTAATCTGCGGCCCGCGAAGCAGTCCCAAAATTCCAATTGATGCGGCCCGTTTTAACCAGAACTCCCAAGGTTACACAAATGGCGGATTAATTTAGTGGTTTGCTCCCTTTTTAGGGTGACCCGCTGTATTTAGTAAAGTAACTCGAGGCGTGATTGCGTGTTAAAATCCTTGGTTAAAATGGCGCTTGCAGCAGCAACAGCGAGTAAAAAGAGGAAATTACACGTAGAGACGCAGGTATTACTCATATTACCCCTGCTCCGGACGTCATTTGGAATGTTTGACAATCACTGCGGCCCGTGAATGGATCTCAAAATCACAATGAGGCCGTGATGGTAGAAAAGGTTGCACATGCTTGACATAGATCCTCTGACTTTTCAATCCAGACTATGCAGTGTCCGTCCGAAGGCGGCTTTTTTGCCGCCCGATTGTGAGGATCTGTGCTGTTGAAACTTGTTGTATGTACCGTGTAGTATTTTGAGCCGTACACCCTAATATATATTCACATACCATTTATAAAGCGATTAATACAATTAGGCTACAATATTGTTCAGGGCTGATTAAAAGTCTAGCCTAACAGGCCTTACTATAGATGAGGTGACCGTTGTTTACATCCAATGTTTATCAACAAACGCAACGGGCGAAGGGACTGGACTGTCGATACACGCTTGAGGGAACAGCATATGACCACAACACTGTCCACTATGCCGTATTGCCCTTTATAATGCTTTGGCGCGAGTTTTAAAAGCACGGGTCTTAAACAAAACATGATGCGCGCGCAAACTGCCAGGCAAAGAACAATAGCAACTAGCCACGTTTTGCCCGGTGTGACGTCACCTGTCACCCCATCTATAAACTAAGAGGTTCTGTGAATAAGCATGAAATTCCATGGAAAAAGTCAATGGCAACATGTATACTCAACTAACCTCAATGCACCCACTCAAGTGCAGCAGAGCGGCATATGATCACTATGGTATAGGATTATAAGTTTAATGCACCCACTCAAGTGCAGCAGAGCGGCATATGATCACTATGGTATAGGATTATAAGTTCAATAGACCCAAACAAAAACAATTGCCATTCGATCGTCACAATCATGGCGCAAGATAGTCTATTCAAAAGAAGTATGTCACTAAAATATGACAAGTGGTCATATGCTCTGGTGCACGTGTGTGACACGCCTATAGAGTCTTTTTACTCCTATAGAGTCCACACAGCATTCGTCTCGCATTCTGTGGGGTTAGATCCAGATTAGATTTATTCCGTTAGCGCCCTCAACTAGTTTAAGATTGTAGGATATCCAATTTATAGTTTAAGCTTGTGCCATCCTTGTTTTTACCTCCATCCTTGTTTTTACCTCCATCCTTGTTTTTACCTCCATCCTTGCTTTTACCTCCCCGACCACCAACCCCCTGAGTGTTTTGGCATACAATTATGTATCAATATGATTTCCAAGGTGTCTAATCTAAAATACGTATACTGTACGTATTTTATATTTGTACGTAATCTTAAACTAGTGTTATTGAGATTTATTCCGTTGAGGGCGCTAACGGAATAAATCTAATCTGTGCTGTGTGGACTCTATAGGAGTAAAAAGACTCTATAGGCGTGTCATACACGTGTGACATGAGACTGCAGTTGAGTATGCCACTACGCTTTGTCGGGTAACTACGAGGGTCATTCAAAAAGTTCTACCTCCTTCCTCATAACTTCGTACATGTTGTTCACCAATGCACTTTATAGACCTTTAAAGACCCGCAACCATACCTATAATTCCTACTCAAAATCATTACCATTCCCTTGATATATGTAACTCTCGTCTATTTAACTCGAATGTACCCGAATGAACTATGAACTAAAAGATCATTCACACAAATTCGGCATTTTTGTTTTTTATTATAAAGCGTATCATCGCTCCGTGATAGTAAACACCAATTATTATTCATGGGACGTTGATTTGCATATAGGTCAATAATGAGGTTAGCGAGTGTGCGCACTAACCATGCTAACGTTCAAGAAACGATAGATTTTGACACCTGAGACATTACATTGAAATATATATATAAAAAGGTCTCTGAATTACAATTACTACTGTTTCAATTTTACTCCGACTTGACAGTCACACATTCTGTAACACACAACAGATGTGGGATAATTGTGAACTTTTGGGTTATGGTCGAACGATCCGTAGGAAGCACTGTTACTTTATCATGAACTTGTCGTCGGAATAAAAAGTAAAACCCATAACCTCTTTTCCTTTCAACGGTGTTGTTAGGATCCCTCGGGTTATGGACCCCTTCTTGCACCCCCTTCTTGCACCCCTTCTTCCACCCCCTTCTTCCACCCCTTCTTCCACCCCTTCGTCCACCCCTTCTTCCACCCCCTTCTTCTACCCCTTCTTCCACCCCCTTCTTCCACCCCCTTCTTTCACCCCCTTCTTCCATCCCCTTCTTCCACCCCTTCTTCCATCCCTTCTTCCACCCCCTTGTTCTACCCCCTTCTTCCACCCTCCAAAATTGTTCCGATGTTTAATCACGACTCTTTTAACGGCAGTGGATATGTCTATTCCCTTGTCTATCTTTTCCTCGATGTCAGCGAGTATCTCCTGGTGAGTACTATCGTCTTTCAGCTCGATATTTCGAATCAAAAAAGTCCTGTAGTTATACAAAAAAGAAACGTTTGACGCCCCACAGAGTTTTCATATTGGCCATTTTCTTCGCATCCTCTTCATTCATACTAGCTAGAGTATACTTTTCTTATTTATCAGTCCACGCATCATTTATGTCTTCTATGGCATGCGCATGCCAATTCCGATACGCTGCATTGTCTTCCAGTTCATCGCTATACATTTCCTCGTCAGAATTTGAAGACTCATCTTTGTTATTTTCATTGTTCCCTTCTTCCTCGTCGGAAGAGTCCCTTTTCGGATTCAGAATAACTGGATTGTCCTGATTCAGAAATATCTATTTCGGAATCATTGTCGATTGATTCCTCTTCAGAGTGCATCGTGTTTTGGTGCTTTTGTAGATCGTTTCTCCTTGCGAAGCCTTCATCGCAAAGTGAACAGGCATGGGGGCGTGCTACCGAATACATGTTAACGCTTTGAAGTGTTGGGTCTATATGACAAGAAATTGGGTAAATCAATTCTTACATTGAAGAACTCGAACGCATTCCACGACGCATTGACGCATTTGGCGACGCATTGACACCTTAATGAAATAAAGACCATTCCATCCATTGATGAAAATAAGTGATTATGAATATAAATTATCATATATTTCCATCGTGTATGATGGAATAATCATATCAAGGAAAGTATATCACATTTTGTTCGATTCCATATTATGTATGAACGATTAGAAATTCCGTACGTGAAGATGTTAGAAATCCAATGGAAAAATACAGTAAGACACCTTAATGGAATAGAGACTTTCCATCCATTGATGAAAATAAGTGGCATAAAATGATACACCATTTTCTAATATGCAAACGTTTAAAAAAAATGAAACAGCACGTAGTCAGCAGGATTCGAACCTGCGCGGGGAGACCCCGATATATTTCTAGTCTATCGCCTTAACCGCTCGGCCTTGACTGTACTCATTAAGCCGATTACATTCATTCGTTCAATTTTCATAAAAATATGGCAAATATGTTGATACATTTTACCAAATTATAAAGTTAGCAGGCAGAGTTAAACAACTAAAATGTCAAGTTATCTAGCTTCGGTCAACATTGAGAAACGTCGGTTTGACCGATTAATAATTTCGATCTCGAGATGGTCGAGGGTCGAGTAGCTTTTCTATGTAATATGATCAACTGCCAGACTTTAGGAGATCTTCATTATTAGTAGATGCCCCTAATTACACAATTGACTTATTTGTGCAAAATATGGTAATAATGTTTTCAACATCGCTTCTTATCTCTATTGTCTTTGATTACCACATGTCTTTAAGGACTCGAACCCTTGGCCCTCAGATTAAAAGTCTGATGCTCTACCAACTGAGCTAACCGGGCTTGACAATGTTTGAAAAATTGGTTAGGATTTTAACTCTATTGCAAAACTGGGTAAGATATATTGTTACGAAGCTGTTGCAATAGTTGCTTTATTTAGAAGCATTATGACACTAGACTCAATATTATGTTTGAACTATTAGAAATTCCGTACATGAATATGTTAGAAATCCAATGGAAACAATTGCAGTAAGACACTTTTAATGGAATAAGTTCGGCCATGACTACTCATTAGGGAGATTTTATTCATTCGTTCAATTATCAGAAAGGCGGGCAAATATGTTGATACATTTTACCAAATTATTAAGTTAGGCAGGCAGAGTTAAACAACTAAAATGTCGAGTTATCTAGCTTCGATCAAAATTCAGAAACATCGGTTTGACCGATTAATAATTTCGATCTCGAGATGGACGAGGGTCGAGTAGATTTTCTGTATAATAAATATTAAGTTAGGCAGGCAGAGTTAAATAACTTAAATGTCAAGTTATCTAGCTTCGATCAAAATTCAGAAACGTTGGTTTGACCGATTAATAATTTCGATCTCGAGGTGGTCGAGGGTCGAATAGCTTTGGTATGTACTAATGCAACATGATCAACTGCAAGACTTAAGGAGATCTTCATTATTAGTGGATGTCCCTAATTACACAATTGACTTATTTGTGTACAATATGGTAATAATGTTTTCAACATCGCTTCTTATCTCTATAGGTGTATTTGTCTCTGATCCTCATAATATGTCTTATTAGTGGTTTCGCATATTTACACATTTGAGCTATATAAGCAAAACATTGGTAACCATTTCGGCAATATAGTTGAAGTGTTGTCTGTTATGCTTAAACCCGTTATGTATCATATTTCCTTGAGAAAGAAAAAGTGAATACGCCCAGTAAGGGACTCGAACCCTTGGCCCTCAGATTAAAAGTCTGATGCTCTACCAACTGAGCTAACCGGGCTTGACAATGTTTAAAAAATTGGTTAGGATTTTAACTCTATTGCACAACTGGGTAAGCTATGTTGTTACGAAGCAGTTGCACTATTTAGAAACATAGTGACACTATTGAAAAATGCTGAGTAGCATTTCATGTCAAACTCATCTTTGCTTTCACATCTCATTAATTGTATTCTATATGGCTATGTACCGAGTAAGTCCATTACAATGTACACATAAAAATAATTTACTATGATTATGAATATAAATTATCAAATACTTCCATCGTGTATGATGGAATAATCATATCAAGGAAGGCATATCACACATGTTCGATTCTATATTATGTATGAACGATTAGAAATTCCGTACATAAAGATGTTAGAAATCCAATGGAAAAATACAGTAAGACACCTAAATGGAATAGAGACTTTCCATCCATTGATGAAAATAAGTGGCATAAAATGATACTCCATTTTCTAATATGCAAACGTTTAAAAAATGAAACAGCACGTAGTCAGCAGGATTCGAACCTGCGCGGGGAGACCCCGATATATTTCTAGTCTATCGCCTTAACCGCTCGGCCTTGACTGTACTCATTAAGCCGATTACATTCATTCGTTCAAATGTCAGAAAGGCGGGCAAATATGTTGATACATTTTAATAATTATTAAGTTAGGCAGGCAAAGTTAAACAACCAAAATTTCAAGTTATCTGGTTTCGATCAAAATTCAGAAACGTCGGTTTGACCGATTAATAATTTCGATCTCGAGGTGGTCGAGGGTCGAATAGCTTTACTATGTAATAATGCAATATGATCAACTGCAAGACTTAAGGAGATCTTCATTATAAGTAGATGCCCTTAATTACACATTTGACTTATTTGAGCAAAATATGGTAATATTTTTTTCAACCTCGCTTCTTATCTCTATAGGTGTATTTGTCTCTGATCCTCATAATATGTCTTATTAGTGGTATCGCATATTTACACATTTCAGCTATTTTAGCAAAACATTGGTAACCACTTTGACAATATTGTTAAAGTGTTGTATGTTATGCTTAAACCTGTTATGTATCACATTCCTTTGAGAAAGAAAAAGTTAATACGCCCAGTAAGGGACTCGAACCCTTGGCCCCGAAATTAAAAGTGTGGTGATCTACCAACTGAGCTTACCGGGCTTGATAATGTTTGAAAAATTGGTTAGGATTTTAACTCAATTGGTTAGGATTTTAACTCTATTACACAACCTGGTAAGATATATTGTTACGAAGCAGTTGCAATAGTTGCTTTATTTAGAAGCATTGTGACACTGTTGAAAATTGCTGAGTAGCATTTCATATCAAACTCATCTTGCTTTCATATCTCATTAATTGTATTCTATATGACTGTATATCGAGTAAGTCCTTTACAATGTACACATATAAATATATCACTATAATTATGAATATAAATTATCAATTACTTCCATCGTGTATGATGGAATAATCATATCAAGGAAAGCATATTGTCATGCTTGTTTTATTAGATATGTCAGCGGCCTTCGATACTATCGATCACAAAGTTCTTGCTAATAGGCTCAATAGTGAATACGGTATCGACGGCTGTGTTTTAAGCTGGTTCAATTCTTATATTACTAATCGTACTAGTAGAGTTTGTGTTTTAGATAGTTACTCATCTGTTCATCCACTGAAATACGGTGTTCCACAAGGGTCAGTTGCTGGTCCACCGATTTTTACCCTGTATTCCAAACCTGTGACTGCCATTCTGCGCCGCTTTAATGTTCCTTACCACGTGTATGCTGACGACACCCAAATGTACGTTAGTTTTGATCCGAAAGTGCCTGGTGACTTCGACGATGCGCAGAGCAGACTAACGATGTGCATTGCCGAGGTGGGGAAATGGATGTTGGCAAACAAGCTCAAGCTGAATGACACTAAAACTGAGTTTATCCTCATTTCCTCGCCTCGACAGGTAGATTTGTTGTCTGAGGTTAACTTGAAGATCGGTGAATCTGTGATTGACCCTTCCCCCTCCATCAGAAATTTAGGAGTTACATTTGACAGCTTTCTCAAAATGGATCTGCAGGTCAGTTCCATATGTCGTACGGTTAATTTTCACCTGCGGAACATTCGTCGTATCCGTCGTTTTATTGATCACGATACTTGTGCACATGCGGTGAGGTCTTTAGTCCTCTCTCGGCTGGATTATGGCAACTCTCTTTTAGGTGGCATTTCTAAATTTAATGTTCAGCGCCTGCAAAAACTTCAAAATCGTGCTGCGCGTCTAGTCTTTTGTAAAAATAGACGCACAAGTGCTGAACCACTCTTGCGGAAGCTTCATTGGTTGCCTATCCAGCAGAGAATTGACTTCAAGATCTTGCTGCATGTGTACAATGGTGTACATAATCTGGGGCCTACCTATTTATCTCAGATTTTGATGCCGTATGTCTGTCCAAGAGCTGGTTTGAGATCTTCCAACGACACTTTCCGCCTTGTTGTACCTTTCAACAAACATACTAAGACTGAAACCGCTTTCTCATATATCGGTCCAAGGCTGTGGAATGATCTCCCACTCTCCATACGCACCGCATGCAGTGTCAAATCTTTTAAAAAGATGCTTAAAACTCATCTATTTCCGAAGGTGTAATTTGTTGGTCAATTTCGGATGCAAATGCACCCTTTTATAAAATAATGTGTGTGTTTTTTAATCCATGCTTTTTAATGCTTAAATTGTATCTGTATATTATTACATTGTATATTTAATTATTTTTTAACCTATCTTTAATGTATTTTGTACTTTGATTGGTATTTTTTATTATGCTTATCTTTTATATTATATAATTCCTGTACAGCGCATTGATCGTGTTTTTGGAAATGCGCTTAATAAATCACGTTTTCATTCATTCATTCATATCACATCATATTATGTATGAACGATTAGAAATGCCGTACATGAAGATGTTAGAAATCCAATAATAAAAATACAATACGACACTTTAATGGAATAGAGACCATTCCATCCATTGATGAAAATATATAAGTGGCATAACATTTTACACCATTTTCTAATATGCAAATGTTTAAAAAAAATAAAGCAGCACGTAGTCAGCAGGATTCGAACCTGCGCAGGGAGACCCTCGTTTATATTCATTCGTTCAATTGTCAGAAAGGCGGGCAAATATGTTGATACATACCAAATTATTAAGTTAGGCAGGCAAAGCTAAACAACCAAAATTTCAAGTTATCTGGTTTCGATCAAAATTCAGAAACGTCGGTTTGACCGATTAATCATTTCGATCTCGAGGTGGTCGAGGGTCGAATAGCTTTACTATGTAATAATGCAATATGATCAACTGCAAGACTTAAGGAAATCTTCATTATTAGTAGATGCCCTTAATTACACATTTGACTTATTTCAGCAAAATATAGTAATAATGTTTTCAACATCGCTTTTTATCTCTATAGGTGTATTTGTCTCTGATCCTCATAACATGTCTTATTAGTGGGTTCGCATATGTACACATTTATGCTATTTTAGCAAACCATTGGTAACCACTTTGACAAAATTGTTGAAGTGTTGTCTGTTTGCTAAAATACTATTGAAGAAGAAAAAAGTCCATACGCCCAGTAAGGGACTCGAACCCTTGGCCCTCAGATTAAAAGTCTGATGTTCTACCAACTGAGCTAACCGGGCTTGACAATGTTTGAACAATTGCTTAGGATTTCCCCTCTATTGCACAACTGGGTAAGATTGTTACGAAGCAGTTGCAATAGTTGCTCTATTTAGAAGCATTGTGACACTTATTGAAAAATGCTGACTAGCATTTCATATCAAACTCATCTTTGCTTTCACATCTCATCAATGGTAATCTAGAAGACTATGTATCGAGTAAGTCCTTTACAATGTACACATAAAAATATATCACTATAATTATGAATATAAATTATCAAATACTTCCATCGTGTATGATGGAATAATCATATCAAGGAAAGCATATCACATCATATTATGTATGAACGATTAGAAATTCCGTACATAAAGATGTTAGAAATCCAATGATAAAAATACAGTGAGACACCTTAATGGAATAGAGACCATTCCATCCATTGATGAAAATAAGTGGCATAAAATTATACACCATTTTCTAATATGCAAACGTTTAAACAAAAATGAAGCAGAACGTAGTCAGCAGGATTCGAACCTGCGCAGGGAGAACCCATTAGATTTCTAGTCTATCACCTTAACCGCTCGGCCATGACTACTCATTAAGGGAGCACATCAAAACTCGACCGCACGGAAACCGCCGGTTCCGTTCGGTTGCAGCCGGTTTCTATTGTTC
Organism: Ophiura sarsii; assembly: GCA_035610835.1. Taxonomy (NCBI): domain Eukaryota; kingdom Metazoa; phylum Echinodermata; class Ophiuroidea; order Amphilepidida; family Ophiuridae; genus Ophiura; species Ophiura sarsii. Next base: position 66,087,052 of record CM069454.1, read on the forward strand.
TAAACAATGATATATGGTCCAACCGGGCGGAACCGGCGGTTGTCGCGCGGTCGAGTTTTGATGTGCTCCCTAAGGCGTTTATATTCATTAGTTCAATTGTCAGAAAGGTGGGCAAATATGTTGATACATTTTACCAAATTATTAAGTTAGGCAGGCAGAGTTAAACAACTAAAATGTCGAGTTATCTAGCTTCGATCAAAATTCAGAAACGTCGGTTTGACCGATTAATAATTTCGATCTCGAGATGGTCGAGGGTCGAGTAGCTTTTCCATGTAATAATGCAATATGATCAACTGCAAGACTTAAAGAGATCTTCATTATTAGTAGATGCCCCTAATTACACAATTGACTTATTTGTGTACAATATGGTAATAATGTTTTCAACATCGCTTCTTATCTCTTTAGGTGTATTTGTCTCTGATCCTCATAACATGTCTTATTAGTGGGTTCTAATTAGTGTTATGCTAAAATATCATTGGTAAGAGAACGTACCACATTTTTTTGAAGAAGAAAAAGTCAATACGCCCAGTAAGGGACTCGAACCCTTGGCCCTCAGATTAAAAGTCTGATGCTCTACCAACTGAGCTAACCGGGCTTCACAACGCGTGTACAATTGGTTAGGATTTTAAATCTATTGCACAACTGGGTAAGATATGTTGTTACGAAGCAGTTGCAATAGTTTTATTTAGAAGCATTATGCCACTATTGAAAAATGCTGAGTAGCATTTCATATCAAACTCATCTTTGCTTTCACATCTCATTAATTGTATTCTATATGTACCGAGTAAGTCCTTTACAATGTACACATAAAAATATATCACTATAATTATGAATATAAATTATCAAATACTTCCATCGTGTATGATGGAATAATCATACCAAGGAAAGCATATCACATTGTGTTCGATTTGATGAAAATAAGTGGCATAAGATTATACACCATTTTCTAATATGCAAACATTTAAAAAAAAAATGAAACAGCACGTTGTCAGCAGGATTTGAACCTGCGCGGGGAGACCCAATATATTTCTAGTCTATCGCCTTAACCATGAAGTAGAATGTTTTTTGGCAAGACCAATATCAGATTTATTAAAAAACTTACGTTTTTTCCAAGCTGACAGTTTCGCTGGTCATCGACCAGCTTTCTCAAAGCTACTGATCCGGCTGTTGTTGATTTGCCGGGAAACTGGCCGGTCAGTTTCGTGACGCCCTTGGTGGTGGAGGGCGTAATCAGTAGATCGTACAAGTGACTGAGATTGTAGACCCCCTCGTCTCTGTTCATGATCTCTGTGCCTCGTCTCCTTATCCAGATGGATTCCCGTATCCAACGTGCCTTTTTATTCTCTTCTCTACCCAAAATTGAGGCCCCCTCCCAGTTAATAACATGATTTGCCCTGGCCACGTGATCTGTGATGGCTGATTTATTAAGTTCTGTTAGTGATTCTTTGCGTTTAGATCTGGTGAAACTTTATTGACCGGCTTTTTCTGCTTCGCGTTTGTGTTCACCGAGTCTGACGCCAAATCGCCTCTTTGTCTCGCCTACATAAGTCTTGTCACAGCTGGTACATGGTATTTCATAAATTACATTTACTTTCATGTCTTTCTCTTGTTTGTCTTTTGGATGCATAAGCATATTTCGGATGGTCGTGTTTCCCGGCAAATCAACAACAGCCGATCAGTAGCTTTGAGAAAGCTGGTCGATGACCAGCGAAACTGTCAGGCACAGTTAAACAACTATAATGTCGAGTTATCTAGATCCGATCAAAATTCAGAAACGTTGGTTTGACCGATTAATAATTTCGATCTTGAGATGGTTGAGGGTCGAGTAGCGTTTCCATGGAATAATGCAATATGATCAACTGCAAGACTTAAAGAGATCTTCATTATTAGTAGATGCCCCTAATTACACAATTGACTTATTTCAGCAAAATATGGTAATAATGTTTTCAACATCGCTTCTTATCTCTTTAGGTGTATTTGTCTCTGATCCTCATAATATGTCTTATTAGTGGTATCGCATATTTACACATTTGAGCTAGTTTAGCAAAACATTGGTAACCACTTTGGGACAAAATATCATTGGTAAGAGAACGTACCACATTTTTTTGAAGAAGAAAAAAGTCAATACGCCCAGTAAGGGACTCGAACCCTTGGCCCTCAGATTAAAAGTCTGATGCTCTACCAACTGAGCTAACCGGGCTTGACAATGTTTGAAAATTGGTTAGGATTTTAACTCTATTGCAAAACTGGGTAAGATATATTGTTACGAAGTAGTTGCAATAGTTGCTTTATTTAGAAACATTATGACACTGTTTAAAACTGCTGAGTAGCATTTCATATCAAACTCATCTTTGCTTTCACATCCCATTAATTGTATTCTATGTACCGAGTAAGTCCTTTACAATGTGCGCATAAAAATATATCACAATATTTATGAATATAAATGATCAAATACTTCCATCGTGTATGATGGAATAATCATATCAAGGAAAGCATATCACATTTTGTTCGATTCCATATTAATGTATGAACGATTAGAAATTCCGTACATGAAGATGTAAGAAATCCAATGGAAAAATTTGCAGTAAAGACACCTTAATGGAATAAAGACCATTCCACCCATTGATGAAAAAGGTAATTATGAATATAAATTATCAAATACTTCCATCGTGTATAATGGAATAATCATATCGAGGAAAGCATATCACATTTTGTTCGATTCCATATATGAACGATTAACAATTCCGTACATGAAGATGTTAGAAATCAAATGAAAAAATACAGGTGGCATAAAATTATACACCATTTTCTAATAATATGCAAACGTTTAAAAAACCGAAACAGCACGTTGTCAGCAGGATTCGAACCTGCGCGGGGAGACCCAATATATTTCTAGTCTATCGCCTTAACCGCTCGGCCATGACTACTCATTAAGGATATTTTATTCATTCGTTCAATTGTCAGAAAGGCGGGCAAATATGTTGGTGCATTTTACCAAATTATTAAGTTAGGCAGGCAGCGTTAAACAACTAAAATGTCGAGTCATCTAGCTTCGATCAAAATTCAGAAACGTCGGTTTGACCGATTAATAATTTCGATCTCGAGTTATAGTCGAGGGTCGAATAGCTTTACAATGTAATATGCAGACTTAAGGAGATCTTCATTATTAGTAAATGCCCTTAATTACACATTTGACTTATTTGTGCAAAATATGGTAATAATATTTTCAACATCGCTTCTTATCTCTATAGGTGTATTTGTCTCTGATCCTCATAACATGTCTTATTGGTGGTTTCGCATATTTACACATTTGAGCTATTTTGAGAAAACATTGGTTTACCACCTTGACAATATTGTTGAAGTGTTGTCTGTTATTCTAAAACCTGTATCAGGTCACAGGTCACTAATAGGTATATCAAATGAGGTGGGATCGTTTCAAAAAACCCTTAAAATCGTGATACGTGTCTCTATTTTAAATAGAAGTTGTCAAAAAAACATAACATTTTTGGTATCATATTAAAGACAATTTATCCAGCTACCGAATAAAAAAAGAATTAAAGCCACATGTTTAGCAACAGTGAAGTTATCAATCTAAACGTCGAGTGAGTCAAGGGTGGGAGCGGTGGATGAGGAGCCGGTGGATGAGGCGCCCATAGGTTTCTACACAAAATAGTGGAAAACTAGAACTTTTGAAATTGATGCCATTTTAAAATTATACATAGGAAAGTTTTCAAACTTCTCATATGTGTTAATAACATGTGCCTGCTACTATGAATAATAATATTGAATTGTTATCTAGACATTCTCTACTAGAATATGATGTTCAATTCAGGGAGTGTTTTAATGTAAAAAACACACAGTTTTATTCATTTTATTGATTAAACAATGGCCAAATCGCAGTCTCTCTATTTCATTTGTGTGACTCTTCGGTCCTTTTCTACCCTGGGTAGTAAAACATTTAACTAAAAAAGCCAGAAGTGTTTCTTCACAGAATTGTTCATAGATTTATGAAAATTTTGCTATTTAGACCTATTTTGGACCACCCTGTATTTAAAATAAAAGGAACTTTAACGATATTCGTGTAGTTCATTTTGATAACTATTTTCTTTTAAATTAAATAGTCCATGCTAACTTAATTTCATAGAATATTATATACAAACCTTCATTTTATGCATTATTTCATCATAATTTTAGACACCCTGTACTTTTCCTGTGAACATTTTGGGCAAGTGATTCTTAGCAAATTTGGTAGCACCTTCTGCGGTTGGTCTGATTTTGGTGACTATCTTCAGCTAAACCCTAATTGTACAAACTATCAAAATATTTTGTGAGGAGCAAAAACGATCAACTTTTTTATGTTCCACCCTATACAAATTTTACACACCCTGTATAATTTGATTCTTTTTTGCAAAAATTAAAAATCTTGAATCATAAGCTTTTCAACGATATATAGTTTGTGGGTCATTAAGTATGTAAAACTTAAGTTTTGTCCCGTTTAATCAGATTTGGTGCATTCCTCAACATTATTAGAAGTGAAACATTTTTTTGGACCAGTTTGTGACTTCTGACCATCACATTTCTTTGAAGAAGAAAAAAGTCAATACGCCCAATAAAGGGACTCGAACCCTTGGCCCTCAGATTTAATGTCTGATGCTCTACCAACTGAGCTATTCGGGCTTGACAATGTTTGAACAAAACAAAAAGAAAGAAAAAAAAGAAAGAAAAAAAGTTCATGATAACGGCTTCTAAAATGTTAATATTCAGATTCAACACAAAATTTCAAATGCAATAGACTTCCCCAATTTTTGACCCCTCCCAGGTAAAAAAGGTCAAATATTGATTAATATAACAAAGGAAATCATAACATTTCTATTTTTATTAAACATTATGCAACATTTAGTTGTTTAACTAAGGGACGCACCATTTGATCCAGTGGGCGGGGATGGTGGGGAGGGGGGGGGGGGGGGGGGGGGTGATGGAAGTTCGCAAAATATAGGAAAACATTAAAAATGGAGAAAAAACCAAATGCTGCCTCTGGCGGCGAAAAAAAAAATGTCTCCACCTTCGACGGCCCAAAACAAAAAAAATCTACCCGACCCAAACTTCCATGCCCCGGTATTTTTGTACACAAATCCACTTTTGCAACTAATATATAATCCTGGATTCTAAAGCATTAATACGAATAGTAGCACAAAATTCCGAAAAAATGAGTTTCTCTACTTTTTGACCCTTTTGAGGTCAAAAGGTCAAAATGTTGATCTATTAAAACTAAAAACACCAATAATTTCAATAATTTATGAACAATTATGCGAAATCAAGTTGTTTAAATTCCCTTTAACAACCATTTTAGTTGTTTTTGTTCTTTTTCAGGAAGACCATTATGTAACCTTTAATTAGGTATCAAAATAGTATTTATAGCTTGTGAAATGTACATTAGCTTATTTATGATGCAAATACGATATTGGGGTATTTCTGGTGATTTTTGGTATGAGACCGCGATTGCGGCTAGTAAGGTGTCGATATTCGGATCCATCACAAAATTTCAGACAAGACTAACCCCGTCAGATGCTTGACATCTGTCGGTCCATTTAAGGTCCCGTATCTGTCAGACTATAGTCGATTCGCCGACATTGGCCGATTTGGCCGATTTACCATTTTCAGTCAGACGTGCATGTACTACTGTGATGTAGTCACCACTATGTACCTAGTGACAGGGAACTTGCGGCTGGTATATCGGCATAACTTTGGCTGCAACAATTGCCCGCGTATTTTCGATAAAGAAATGTATTGTTATTCAGATAAATTGATAAAGGTATTCAGGTGGACTCATAGCCAGAAATACTTAAAGTAACGTTTATAATCCGTATCTTGGTTGATATAACTGTTTTTCCATTTAATTAGGGCAAAAGGTTTTGTACCTATGTATATAGAAAAATGATTATTGAATTATTTTCGGGCTTTTTCTCGCAAATAAATATGTAGAACTGTTATTTTCATTTTAATGTTTCCTATATTCCACGCACATAATAAAAACGGGGAAAAAAAGAAGAAAAAAAGAATCCACTAAATTATGAATAGGTAAAATGACATACATAATATTTTTCTTTCGAAACCTGTATACGGTCGATGATGGTCGATTTGTTTTTATTGTGGTAACCGCTTCCAAAGGGATAACACATTTGAAGCTGCTGGGTTAAGTGTTTGGATGTCGTGATTGTAAAGCTATATGATCAGCCCTATTCATAAAGCCACACTATTATGAATAGCATTTGATTATGGAGCGCAAATAATGGTAGCGGTATGGTCTAGCAGTCCCAAGTATGCAAATGAGCTCACTGAATACAATGTCATGCTCTACCACACATCTACCCAGTACTCAACAACGGAATAAATCTCATTATCCTCATTTGCATACTTGGGACTTATACACCAAACCCTTACCCAAATAATCATGATAATAATATCTATAAAAGTACCGCTGTTTTATCATTGGTCAAAATGGGTTCCTCTAACGCACAATGGACGAGGTCCAAAATCGATACCGATGCGCCAAAGTTTATGAATCTACTATAGTTGTGTAGTTGTGGTCATTGAAACAATCATAACTTCAAAACTACCCACTCGATTTTTATGAATGATCAAACAGTAAATATATATCTGATATTTTTCCAACCGTTTATTGATTTTTGGATTAGCCAACATCAAAGCATCTGGTCCGGGACCTTTTGCGTTAGGTGTACACCTAGCACATAAAGTCCCTGACCAGGTGCTTTGAGGTTGATTTATTCAAAATATATGATCGGTACCAAAAATCTGAGATATACATTAAATGAGCAAATTTCTTCTCCGCAGTTCGATACCTCATTCAACAAAATCGAATGGATACTTTTAAAGTTATGTCGATTTCAATGACCGCGCATGCAACAGAAAAGTTGCACTAGGTATAGGAATCATTGATTTGTGTGTGATTACTGTCATAACTGTGTGCTATCTGAACGAGACAGATGAATGGATCTTTAGTGATAACCGCAATGTGCGGGACAAAGGGTGTATCTGGCTGTGAAGAATACAAGTTTAGCTGAAAAGCTGTGAGTTTTCAGTGACAGTGGTAAATCACACACAAATCAATGATTTCCTATACCTAGTGCAACTTTTCTGTTGCATGCGCGGTCATTGAAATCGACATAACTTTAAAAGTATCCATTCGATTTTGTTGAATGAGGTATCAAACTGCGGAGAAGAAATTTGCTCATTTAATGTATATCTCAGATTGTTGGTACCGATCATATATTTTGAATTAGCCAACCTCAAAGCACCTGGTCAGGGACTTTATGTGCTAGGTGTATATAAGTTATGGTAGGCAATCTTAATCCCCAAACGCAGGTTTCAGGGACATTTTTAGAGCATTACGATTCCTTCAAACGTCAGCATACAGTTTAGATGTCGATAATTATGTAGTAATCGCGTAGGCCTATCATTTTACATATAGTATATTTAGAAAGTTTAATCATTATAAGAAATTACTAACTTGTTATATACGGCATATCAATGTCGTCACACAAGAACGATCGCTTATAACTCACACAATAGTTTGTGAACGGTCGGATAACTTTTAAAATCGAGATTCTATTAACCATCATTGAACTTCCCATTGAATTCCGTAAATAGCAGATAATGGCATATGTGGTAAATTTAACCCGCATTTACTAAAGTAGTTTCATAACTTCAAGTTCGTTACATCCGAACAGTGCTACGACCTGCCTATACTTGTCTATCTGGTGCTCGAAGGGGAAACTTAAAATCAGCAAATGATTGGTTTTTGGACATCGACACAAGTGATTACTTTGCAGAAATAGTGTGAGTAGGGTATTATTCTTTACTTATTTTTCGATATGGTGTTTGTTGGGAATCCCTTTACAAATAATATAAATGTTGACGAGAATTTTGCGTGCATTTCCTCAAACATAAAAGACGGGTAAGCTTTAGAATACCCTACCATTTGTAATCCTCACTGTGTAAGTGTATGGGTCGTTCTTTAAAAGCCCTCATTGAAGACATGCAGTGGTAGGGTATACTAAAGGAACTCCTAAAAGACAATGTAATGTATGTATCTCTTGAAATAGCAAACCGCGTAGGTTTTGTGTACGGGTAGGCGCAGGCCTATGTGTTTTTTGAGACCCAACGAATCGGAGTTGGATCTGTTCTTGATAACACCAACAACAACAATAACACCAACAACAACAACGACAACGATAACTACAACAACAACAACACCAACAACAACAACCACAACACCAACAAAGACGATGATAACGACAACAACAACAACAACAACCAGAACAAGAACAACGCGAACGATATCAACAATATCAACGACATGTATTTGATATGAAATGTAAACATGATGAAAATTATAAATGTAAACATGACGAAAAGCATATAAAAATATAAAAATGCTGAAAAGTATATGAAAATGTGCTAAACATGTATATGATATGCAATGAAAACATGCTGAAAAGCATATGAAAATGTGTTTATACATGTATCGATAAGGCAATATAAACATGATGAAACTATGTGACAACGACGACAACGCCGACAACGCCGACAATGACGAAAACGACGACACCGACGACATCGACGACATCTACGACATCACCCCATCCTCTACCTTAAAATGCATATATCACGCATTTCATTTATTGCTGTATTTTGCATAGGCCTATTTGACGCATTTTAAGGCGTACGGAATAAATCGCAATAACACTGACAAAGTAGTTTAAGAATGTAGGATATCCAATATTTATAGTTTAAGATTGTAGGATATCCACGACGACATCGACGACATCGACGACGACGACGACGATAACGACATCGACGACAACAACGTCATTACTGGGCATGTGTGGCACATCGGATAGAGCACTCGATTCATAATCAAAAGGTTGTGGGTTCTAGTCCCGCTGTGGTCAACATGTTGTGTTCTTGAGAAAGGCACTTTACCGCAATTACTTTTCTCCACCCAGGTGTACAATGGGTAGCTGTTTGGGGATAATAACAATCTAAAGGTGCGTTCATACTCGCGTCGTTGCGCATCGGCCGACGTCGACGGATATCGGTGTGCGAGTTGAAGCAATGTCAACTTTTGTCCGTCGACGTCGACCGATACGCAACGACGCGAGTATGAACGCACGCGAGTATGAACGCACATAGTGTCTTATAGGAATACGCGCCATTATCAGAATTTGTAAGATAGGCAGCAATAACCTAAGTGAAGCGAACTGATTCTGATGTATCCTATACTGAGCAGCGGAATAAATGTAAAGCGCTTTGAGCATACTTAATTTGATAAAGCGATATATAAAATCTAAAATCATTTATAACGACAACGACAACAACAACGACAACAACAATAACAACAACAACCACAACGATAACGATAACGACAACGATAACAACAACAACGATAACAAATACAACAACAACGATATCAAATACAACAACAACGATATCAAATACAACAACAACGATATCAAATACAACAACAACGATATCAAATACAACAACAACGATATCAAATACAACAACAACGATATCAAATACAACAACAACGATATCAAATACAACAACAACGATATCAAATACAACAACAACGATATCAAATACAACAACAACGATATCAAATACAACAACAACGATATCAAATACAACAACAACGATATCAAATACAACAACAACGATATCAAATACAACAACAACGATATCAAATACAACAACAACGATATCAAATACAACAACAACGATATCAAATACAACAACAACGATATCAAATACAACAACAACGATATCAAATACAACAACAACGATAACAAATACAACAACAACGATAAAGATAACGACAACAACAACAACAACAACAACAAATAAACAACAACAGCAACAACAAAACCCCCAAATAAACAAGCCTTTAGTAAACCTAAAATATGCTAAGTTATCAGTTTCTGGTCTGTATTTTGCTTTGAATATTCAAGATAGAGCTCCAGGTAACATGTTTAGAAGATGATCTCTGAAACTTATATATTATATACACTAACATATCCTAAATATCAGTCAATAAAACAAGCAATGACCAGGTAATAAATGGACTGATAACTCTAAGAGTATAACTCCTACATAAAAATATTAAATTATAAAGTTTTTAAGATATTTCTCTTCTTTAATTTGAGCTATTGCGCGCTAAGAATGGCTGCTTATTGAGGAAGTTACAATCCCAAATGTAATATCAAGCACGATTTTCATTTGCTTTTCTACACGCGGACTCGACGGGCAAATAATTGATTACTGGTGTGATAGTGGTAGTGCTTATTCACCGGTCGATGCCCAGGTTGTTGGATACAGGCTGTAACAAAAAAAAGTTATACAGTTTTGAAAAAAATATTAAAAATATCTGCCGTGAAATTTCTGTTTCGAGTTTTGATGGTATGCGAGGGGAATTTTCTTAGCTTTCGAATAAGCTTTGTTTCATGACAATCGATGGTCGGTAAGCAGAGATATGATCAATTGTCTAAAGTAGTCATGAAATCGCCTGGGCCACTTTGGTTTAATCAATGGTAAAACCACTGGGATGAATATGCATGGAATCGAACCAGGAACATAGCAGTAGAGCGCTCTTGTTAGACAACAATGGTTCGTTTCAAGTGGTTAAAAGTATTACAAAGAAGGTTAGGTCTTTACAAATATCATTTATTTATTTTATGAATTTATTTATTCAAATAAAATAAAACTATTTGAAAAAGAATTATATATATTGTTCTCTTTAATGTTCCTTGCATGATACCCTAACCATTTAATTTATACAAGAAAAAATGTGAATATGAAAATCAGACATGACCTTGCATTCGTGATTATAACTTCCTCAATAATCAATCATTCATAGCGTACATTATCACAAATTAAAGAGGGGACATTTCTTAACAACTTTATAATTTAATATGTCTATGTAAGAGTTATACTTTTAGAGTTATCAGCACATATATTACCTGGTCAGTTACTTGTTGTGTTGGCTGTACAATAAGTAACAGTCCTTATGGAAGTAAAAGTATTCCTTATATGGCAGTAGAATGAAGTTAAAAATCACCTGTGGTAACTTTTTAGGGGTAACCATGGCATTCCTAGTAAACGTTATAAGGACATGATAGGGCATATACACGTATATAAGATAATTATTACTAGAAAGAACTACCTAACAATGTCACGTAGTCTTCTTACTTCTTCGGATCGAGGTTCAATCTTGCTGCTCTTCCTCAAACATTGTCAAAGAAGATGTCTTGTAATAGTCCCCCAAAACAAACAGTGCAGTGATTTTTGAGATAGAATACAATTTGTTGGCCCTTTTTGGTCAATATTATAAAAATAAAAAAAAATTAAGCCAAAAAAAAATGCGGTTGTCTGAAGTGTCAACCCTGTTTTTATGAAATTTATCAAGCACTGCAACTTTTTAACTAATAATGTAAAGTACATAAAAGTGTACAATTATTTAAATGAAGTTAGTCGTATAATCCATTTTTTAAATAAAATTTCACCAAAAATAGTGATTTTTACATTTTTGCCCAAAAATCACTTTTTTGGCGCCAAATTTTTTCAGACAACCTAACAAAATCAATTTTTGATTACAAATTCCGAAATTTCACCAAAATCATCTAAAGTCATTTATCTAAGAGCGCATTTTTGTTGGCTTAAAATGTGCTTGTTTTGAAAATATTGACCAAAAAGTGCCAAAAATAAAAATGCGGTTGTCTGAATATTTTTGGCTCCAAAAAAAGTGATTTTTGGGCAAAAATGTAAAAATCACTATTTTTTGTGAAATTTGATACCAAAATGGATTCTACTAACTTCATTTTAAAAAGTGTATACTTTTATGTACATTACATTATTAGTTTAAAAGTTACAGTGCTTGATAAATATTATAAAAACAGGGTTGACACTTCCCTTAAGGATTTTGTTTTTTGAATTTTTTGAGTGCTGTAATTATTGAACTATTAATCAAATGCATATAAAAGTATATATTTTTGGAAAGGAAATGGATCAGAAAATCTAAAGCTAAAAAAAAAAATTGAGCATAATATGCCCAAGTCTCTTGATGATGATGTAAAGACATTGACTTAGAAACGATTTTTTTCTTTTACACCTAATCAAATATTTTTTGAAATTTTGAATAAAAAGTGCCAACAAAAAAATAATTCAATTTTTCAGGATTTTTGGCACTTTTTGGTCAAAATTTCAAAAAATATTAGATTGGATTTAAAAAAAAAAACTGTTTGTAAGTTAATGTCTTAAAGGTAGATGTTCTGATTTCTGGCCCGATTTTCAACTTGATGTTTTCTATTTTACATGAAAGGTCATCCTTAAAATTGTCGCATTCCAAAGTTTGAGTTGCATAACTGCAATGGTTCTAATTTTAGAAACACAATTTTACAGACATAATGCGAAAAATATGGGGATTCTTCTGATATCAAAATATCTTGATGTTAAAAAAAAATCATAGCCCCAAAAAAGTGATCGGAACATACACCTTTAACATCATCATCATCAAGAGATTTGGGCATATTTTACTCAAAATTATTTTTGTTAGCTTTGTTCAAAAATAATTAGGTCCAAAAAGTGAATTTTGTGATTTTCTCAAAAAATCTACTTTTTTGGTCAAAATTGACGCCAAATTTTGATTCTCTGATCCATTTCCTTTCCAAAATGTATACCTTTATATGCATTTTAGGGGGGGGGGGGGGGCATCATGGGGTGAGCCTTCTGACAAGGGGAGGGCAAATGCCCCTTGCTAGACTGTGTAGCTCTTTATGCATGCGCCGTGAACTCAATCTTCTAAGACTAATAAATAAGAGCTTAACAAAGCCATCTATTGCTCTGGCAGATCAGTTTTGGTCCAGGCGAAAACAATCCTCAAAATCAATTTTATCGCGATAATATTGAATACAAATTAGCATATAACAGTTGGGATACGTTGATTTATATTTTGTTGTTTGTGTGTTTGTATGCAGATTCTCCGTCGACGGACGATTGCAGCTGATAAACCAGACAGGCCTAGTCAAGATGGCGTTCAACGGAAATTTTCAGGTAAATTCCAAAATATCTTGGCCTTGTTTCATTTGTATTACTACATATTCTAATCGCCCACATTCTGTTACAAATACAAAATACATAGGCCTAAATGGTGTGATTTTTCACTGCGTTTTTGCAGTGACAATGGGTTTTGAGGAAAAAAAGGAGAAAGAAGGACAACTGACCTGGAACAAATGATTTATTATTGACGTGTCTAAATAATAGATTTAACGCTTTTCACGCGGCAGTCGTTTGCAGACTACAGTTTCAAAATGTCACAAAATGTTTTAAAAAATGTCAAAATGATTAAATGTTATCACCATATTCGGAATCATCACGAGAAATACATTAAAATAAGTAGAAACATGACTATATAGTATTGGTTCGGTAATCCTTGAAATACACTTTGAAAGTTGGTTAAGGTTTCTTTTGTGTAACGGTAAAACTAGTAGTAGCTGCTTGGAAAGTGTTAAACTGAATAGCGTCAACCAGTGATAGTTACTGTTTCAATTTGTTCAATGAGAAAATATTCCGGCATCTGATTTTACCAACAAAGGCCCAGATAGCGTCAATTGACAGTCGTTAACACCGGCCCCAGTTTATGTACGATTGACGTATTCGGGCAAAGATTTTTCCTCTCACTCCGTTAAAAACAAATTGCATTCCTCTCCCTCCTCTTGTTTTCCCTGTTCCATCTTTTCTTTCCCTCTACCTTTCTTTCCCTTTCACTGTCATCACCCATTACTCTCAGATAACGGAATTGGACAAGACACGGGAAATGTGATAGATAGCTGGTCGGCTATTGCTGAGAGGATTTATTCCTTAAATACTACAGAATTCAACAATGTCAAATTTTATTTGACATTATTATTTGATAATACAATTATTGAACATCTAATAATATAGATGAATTGAATATATTAATTGATATCATACCAGTACATTTAAATATAATTTGAATCTATAAGTTCAAAACACAAGTGGGACCAAGAGTCCCATGATTGGAAGGTCATAATAGGAAATACCGACTGTTCAGTTTCATAAACAGTTTCGGTTAATCAATTAAAAAAAGGCCTAGTAAAGTACCAAAAACCTAAAGTTGAATAGCGGATCTGATGCCGCACCAATTGATAATATGATTATGACCAATGTCAGAATTTTACTAATTCATTAATTATAAGTCCCCCATGGAGACATCCGTACTGTTCAATTTTCGAAGGAAATGATACCAAAAATAATGTGAGAATTATTAATTGAAAATACTTCATTATCACAATGGTTATCTTAATTGACCATTGAACGTGAATTAGCCAATAATAATTGGTATAAGATTTTACCATAATTTGTTCTTTAATCATTACTCGTTGATGATATTTATGATCGTAAAAAGTCAATAATTGGGATTTAAACCCATAAATGTTAAAGATTAATCTACCAAAAGCCATACAATACCCACACACCCGCCTGGTTACCTACCCCAAAGAGGTATCCAAGGGGGCTGGCTACCTACCCCAAAGAGGTAGCCAGTGGGAGCCATAAATGTTCAAGATTAATCTACAAAAAGCCATACAATACCCACACACCCACCTGGTTACCTACCCCAAAGAGGTATCCAGGGGGGCTGGCTACCTACCCCAAAGAGGTAGCCAGTGGGAGCCATATATGTTCAAGATTAATTTACAAAAAGCCATACAATACCCACACACCCACCTGGTTACCTACCCCAAAGAGGTATCCAGGGGGGCTGGCTACCTACCCCAAAGAGGTAGCCAGTGGGAGCCTACCCCAAAGAGGCTCCGGTCGGGGAAAGGACTCGTGGGCCGAGAATGTGGGCCAAGATACCAAAGATCAGTGTACACAACCAACAGGGCAGCCACGGAGGACCAATATGCACGACCAACAGCGGTCCGACACACTGTAGGGGCTAGGAACAGACTAGACTAATGACATGGGAAAAACCCTATAGAGCTACATAAGCTCTCCGATAGGGGACGGGAGCCAAAGAACACAATGAACAGAGGCTCCGGACCGGGGAATGTGGGTCAAGATACCAAAGATCAGTGGCACCAACGGGAACGTGAACCAAGATGCACATCCAACAGGTCCACAACAGGGCCGAAGAAGTGAGGGACCCAGGTGCACAACAAACATGGTCTGCCACATGGAGAATTTATAATTTATTTTTGTACAGAAATTTTGAAAGAAACAAAAGAAAATCCGAAAAAGACAAACAAATAAATAAAAACCAATAAAAAATAAAGAGATTAAGACCATAGGGTTGAACTAATGACAAAAAATAATAAATAATTAAAAAACAGGAACAAAAATCATCACGGGATAGGAATTAACTAGGCCGATTGGCCTAGCAAACAATTGGGTGGGTGGGAGTGGCGATTCGTAAATAGTTCCTCTCAGCAGAACAACCGTAAGCGAATGAAAATAAATGGACACGGCAATTGAACCAAAAACCGCGGGACATGGAAGACGGCCTCTGATTGGCTCATCGACCGGTAGCCATGACAGAGGGATGCACTATGGCACGCTACAGCGGACATTAATAGTCGAGTTTTAAAAAACACCGTTGAGTTGTGAAAACGACCGTTGAGTTGTGAAAACGACCGTTGAGTTGTGGAAACGACCGTTGAGTTGTGAAAACGACCGTTGAGTTGTGAAAACGACCGTTCAGTTTTGAAAACGACAGTTCAGTTTGAAACCCGTTCAGATTTTCACGTTCAGTCGTTTTCACACGGCGAGTTGATAGTACACGTCGCGACGAGTTGTTTTCGCGCGTTCAGATATAGACTCCTGCACAGACCTACACTGCGATTCGGCGAATCATTTTAGAAGAGTCTAAGATACTGATGACGGGCTCCTAATAGCCTTGATTCTGTGATGGCGGAATTACGAGAATGTGTTTCGAGTATTGGTAATCTTTTATCCTAATGGTAGTAATCTTAAGAAACTTTATTGACAAATAAAACTGCGAAAATAGAGTGAAAATGAGAGTTTTTCAAGTAAAAGGTACCATAATAGGCCAAAAACAACACGTCTTCGAAGGGGGCACACCACTAAATACGTCTCCCATTGAAATACACGCGTTTCTGCCCTTTTTCAAGACCGTTTTTTTACCCCACGTAACAATGATCGAAGTTTTTATTTCGCGTGAATGTATTAGATATGTGTTGAATTTTATTTTAAACTTGATTTTTCTTGACCCATCTAGATGAAATTTTTCGCTACGGGCACCTAAACAGCGCCCTCACCATTTTAAACCGATATTTTCGCTTCCTCACCGGTTCCGGCAACGATATCCTTCCGCAGCCTAGGCTCCCGTGCGTATTCGATTCCGACGATTTTTGACCACATTAGCAATGCTGAGGTTCTATTCTATCTTTTTCATAAAAAATAAGCAAGATTTACTTCTATTTGCTTCCCCTGGGACGATGATCAAATTGATATAGGTACTATTTCTCCGAACCCTACACCAAACGCGGAAGGATTTAGTGTAGTGCCCCCTCATGTGCGAGGCCTGCATGTGCGATTGGATTCGGCGCGAATATGGGAGCACCACACCAAATATCTTTCTCATTGAAATACGTGTAAAAGTGCCATATTTCAAGACACCTTTTCTACCCTCCGGTTACATTTATGGCATACTTGTCACCTATGACCAATTTCAGTAACATCTCAACTTTAATTTAAGCCTCGTTCCATGAGGGGTTATTAAGCTAAATTTTCCGCTACGGACCTGCACATAGCGCCCTCACTTTTTCACGTTTTCTGGCATGCCTGTTTACCATTTAGGCAGGTGCTTACGCCCTGGGCACTATTTAGGTCGATAAATTAAAAATATCGTATTTTATCATTGTAGGTGCAACGGGTAGGTCCCATTCGTTCATTTAAATACAAACATACCATCCCCGGAGAAACAAATTGCCCGAAAACCTCACATTTACAAGCCTAGTCTTCGTGCTTTTCCGGAACTATTATAGGATTACACGAATTGCGCATTGATTTGGTACAGTGCTCCCATATGAATAAATTATTCCAAGCCCGTCACCGTCATAATAACTAGTCTTCTTCTCAGTACACGGCCGGGTTTATCATGTATCTGTTACGGTCTGTGCAGGAGACTACATCTGAACGAGCGCGAAAACAACTCGACGTGTAAACAACTCGCCGTGTGAAAACGACTGAACGTGAAAATCAACTCGCCGTGTGAAAACGACTGAACGTGAAAATATCTGAACGCGAAAACAACTCGACGTGTAAACAACTCGCCGTGTGAAAACGACTGAACGTGAAAATATCTGAACGAGTTTCAAACTGAACAGTCGTTTTCACAACTGAACAGTCGTTTTCACAACTGAACAGTCGTTTTCACAACTGAACAGTCGTTTTCACAACTGAACAGACGTTTTCACAACTCAACGGTGTTTTTTAAAACTCGACTATTATTGTCCGCTGTAGCGTGCCATAATGCACACAACATCCAAAGCACGCCACTTCCGTTTCATGGAGTAAATGAGTTCGATCGAGAGTGCCCTCTTATCAAACTTAATTATAGGTGTTTGTCGTCCCCTTATAATGGCCTTGTAGTACCTCTGCACTCCCAATGGTTACACCACTTATAACTAATAGTCCCTAAACACCCCCCCCCCCCCCCAAAAAAAACCCCAAAAGAAAACCACAAAACAAACTACAGTCCTCAGAATAAGTAATTGACTACTGGTAATACGAGGGTCATTCAAAAAGTTCTACCTCCTAACTCATAACATCGCTATTATGAATGTCAGCCTAATGACATTTGTCATGATTATAGCTCTAAATCATAGTTTCACATTTATAGTAAATGATAATTGATACCTATTTTACTTTTGTTATAATGCGATCAAAGCCAGAGGGAGATTTTGGACAACGGACACGGAAAATTACCCTAAAGATAAATACACGTCTTTTCGTTTTCTCTCCGTATTACATGATTAGATATAACAGCCCTATTTTAATACTGAAAATAGAAAACAATGGATGTTTTCTGAATATAATACTGTATTATCATGTATAAATCAAATCGTAGGTAATATCAACCTTTGTAGGCTTAAAAATAGTATCATATCAACTCGAATGTTGCTGGAATGCTGCTATTCAGTCAAATGTTCGTTGTTACAAGTCAAGCCACATTGATGCCTCGAGTGTTAAATCTTAACATGTCATTCACTTTATGAGTTTTCCCTATATACAACCTTTAGAATAATTAATCAGGTAGGCAGTGATAGAAAATTTTCTCTTTGAGAGACTTGAAATCTATCCATTAGTCCTGTATAATGAAGATCCATTAGTTCTTATGAAAAGCAAATAATGACCTTTGCAGCGGTTCTCTTAGGGTAGGGTTAAAATAAATGGCTGTCCTGGTCTGGTTCTGGCTAATAAGAGGCCATTTTCCCCCAAGAAATCAGTCACTGTTATAGTTTATAGTCCGTTAAAGAGATATTTGTAATTTAGAACGGTTTTAATTAACCAATTGGGACGTTTTGTCTATTAGAATTGGTCAAGGGAATAGCACTTGGGAGACATTTGGCTATTTTTTTCTCGTTTCCGTCGCACTAAATGGACGTTTGGTTTTCACTGCATTTCTGGAAAAGTACAACCACTGCTCAAACCAATTTACTATGGATTTTTAGCTGAGATTCCGAGCTACAATTGTGTAATATTTGTGTAATAAAGACTGGCTTATATAATAGCAAAGTTATGAGGTAGGAGGTAGAACTTATTGAATGACCCTCGTACATATACTCTTAACTCCAAAACTATAGCTCCTCGTAAAAATATTAAAATATAAAGTTGTAAAGGGAGCACATCAAAACTCGACCGCGCGGCAACCGCCGGTTCCGCCCGATTGGACCGCATATCATTGTTTAGAACAATAGAAACCGGCTGCAACCGCACGGAACCCCACGGAACCTGCGGTTGCTGGGCGGTCGAGTTTTGATGTGCTCCCTAAAGAAATGTCGTTTCAAAACAAAAAAATTAAAATGATAAACGGACTTGGTTTTGGTTTCGGGCTGATAACTGATTCATTCTATCTTCAAGTGTAATATCTCAAATGAAAATGACGAATTGTCCTTGCAATTTTATATTTTTAATATTTTTACGTTAGGAGGTATAGTTTGAGAGCATATTTATTACCTGGTCAGGTTTTGTTTTGAGGACTGTACATGTAACATGTGTAAAGGAAGGAGACATTACATGTATCATGACGTGTATGTCATCTAGGTGTTTAAGCAACTTGCAGATATCTGCAAACTGGCGCTGAGCATCCAGCTTCTCCTGTTAGTTTAATGTTTATGTTAACACTTCGATAGGAAGATGTTCACTTAAGTGCCATTAGTCCTACTATTTATTATTGGATATTCCTTTTGAACGTAGTGCGCATTACACATTTAAAGGGGCATTAAGAGATGTGGTGGAGGCAGCACCCTCAATTACAAAAATATATGATAAAAACTGGGATTTGTATATTTTTACAATTGTATTACATGAACTTACACCTATAGGCCTAAGGATTAAGAAAAATCAGCCCTCTTTGTACAACAAAACGTCGATTCAAAAATGCTGGTAGAGCCGCAACCAGCATTTTACATGGTTAGTGGTATTCCAACATATTTAAAACATTGTTTTAATCAAGTTTTGCTGTTTTTTTTTAGTAGAAACAACAATAATGGCAATTTTTAATGTTCATCTTGAATTCTGAAGTAAATTAATTTAAAAAAAAAAATCAACATGACACTGTGTCCCTTTAAGGGGGGACTTAAGGAAGTTTTTTGTTGAACTTTGTTAGTGCTGTAATTATTGAACCATGACTCAAATGTATATAAAAGTATACCTTTTTGGAAAGGAAATGGATCAGAGAATCCAAATTTGGCATCAATTTTGACCAAAAATGTTGATTTTTTAAGAAAATCACAAAAAATCACTTTTTTGACCCAATTTTTTTGAACAGAGCTAACAAACATAATTTTGAGTTAAAAATACCCAAATCACTTGATGATGATGTTAAGACACTACTGAAGGGACGAATTTTTTTATTTTTAATCTAATCCAATATTTTTGAAATTTTGACCAAAAAGTATAAAAAAAAATTAAAAATCTATTTTTTCACGTTTTTTGGCACTTTTTGGTCAAAATTTTCAAAAATATTAGATTAGGTTTAAAAAAAAAAAAACATCCCTTCATTAGTGTCTTAACATCATTATAAAGTGATTTGGCCATTTTTTACTCAAAATTATTTTTTGTTAGCTTTGTTCAAAAAAAATTGGGTCAAAAAAGTGAATTTTGTGATTTTCTCAAAAAAATCTACTTTTTTGGTCAAAATTGACGCCAAATTTGGATTCTCTGATCCATTTCCTTTCTAAAAATGTATACTTTTATATACATTTGATTAATAGTTCAATAATTACAGCACTCACAAAATTCGAAAAATCAAATCAAAAACTTCCTTAAGTCCCCCCTTAATACAAAGATGCGATTTTAAGAATTTAATATAATATATAGTGATATTGAACATCTTCTACTTTGTTTAAGCTGTTTCAAAACAATTAAATCAATTTTCTGGTGATTTAAAAAACTCTCAAAATATAATATCTATATAAAAATAACACGATTATTTTGAATATTGTATTCTGTGATCCGTAATGAGGACAACGCAATATTTGTTTGCGTTGGAAGATAGATTTTGAGGTCAATGGAAATTGGTTATTATACTTTATACTCTATGTCTTTTCGGGCAAGGGTTAGCGACAACTACACGGATAATTACAACGGGGTTGGCGTTCCGTAGTAAGCTGTCAAAATTGGTTCTTTTATTAAAACAGGTATAGCTCCTGATAGATATGGGCAATTTCAGTGATACTTTTCTTTAAAGATGAGCAGAAGAATAATGCTCTTTGATTCATTGGTGTTTTTGTCAAATTGGGTTTGGTCTTTTTGGGAAGAAAAAAAATCATTTCTTTAAATGAACTTCTTTTTGACTCACTGTACAGGAACGATGTGTGTTCAAATACAGACCAGGGATGACCCCCTGTCTCTGTAACGAAGGAGACTTATTTTTACGATAATGACTCTTTTTGTGTGTGTCTGAAACCAATATGAGACTTTTTCAATTTTTCGAAATATAAAAAGTAATGAAAGTAAAAATAAACTAAAGCTAGAAACCCCATTACCAGCAGTGTGATATATATCTATCCAATGAATTTTTAACTAAAAGGTCTTTGATCTATCGTTGTCTATATGACAAGCAGGTAATGAGGCGTAACGAGTTGAAATATGGGACATTTGGTCAAGATGTCGTTTTATTCTGTATA